>JBBYHM010327114.1:1622-26019 GCA_038381775.1 Adansonia rubrostipa
TTTTTTTATATTTATATTAAAAAAAGCTTGAAGCAAAATGGATACACATTTTACAAGATCATAAAATTGTCAAAATTTAGAGCCAACGCTCAAATAGCAAGATGTCCGTACCCCAATCCTAAAGAGATTTGAGCCTAATGAAGAAAATCGGACGCTTGTCAACTCTCTCTCTCTCTCTCTTTCTCTCTCTCTCTCTCTCTCTCTCTCTCTCTCTCTTTAAGTAAAAGGGTTTGGAGATTGGGTGTGAACGTTAATTTTTGTCTTTATTCTTTATATAAAATTTGAAAAATATATGATTTTTTTACAAGTAAAATCATATTTAGAGATAAAAAATTATAAATGTTAAATTTTAAAATTTAAATTTATTAAATATTATTTTTAATAATAATTCAATTAATTAATTAAACTACGTTTTAAGTTCTCAAATTATTTTTTGAATTAATAATTATTCATATTGTCTGCTATAATAATAACTAATTAAGAACTTTTACTATTATTTGCCCATAATTGAGGACGTGAAGGGAGACAACGTCTTCCAATCCTTCAAAGCGCTAGGCAATTTAACTTCTCTTGTCAATTCTGAGGGGTTTCAAGATTTATTTGTCAGGTTTAGTAGAAATCCTGAAATCTTTGGGTTGGAATTTAGTCTAGAAGTGGTTGCTTTAGCCTTTGGGCTTTGGCATCGGACATCCGACTACCAACTAGTTAAAGATAACATATCGTCCCCTATCTATATGCGCCCAATATTGAAGCATTGAAGAGCAAAAAAGAGGAAACACCAAGGAAAATTCCCAGCCTAACTTCGGAAAGTTTCAGTTCGTGGTTGTTAAATTGAGAAACATATTAAGAATCAAAAATTTTTTTTTTATAGAAATCGAGTATCGAATGTCATATAGTATCATAAAATATGATAAAATAATTTTAAAATTAATTATATATAATATATTAATATATAATAAATCGATTGATTATGTAGCATAAATAAAAATATATATAATTGTTTTTCAAACTTTACATGTTCACTTATATAGTATATACTTTAAAATTAAAAAAAAAGTTATTTTCTTCATATTAATTTAGAATATGAAATTTTCATATTATATATTTATAATTAAAACCTTTAGAGAATACGTTTATAAGTTTTTTTTTTAATTAAAAATTATTAAAATTACATTTCATAAGGTTTTGGCATGGTTAGATTTTAATTGAACTTAGCCGAAATTCACCACAAACTTATCTCAAAGTCTGTAATATGTATTTTTACTATACGCATCAATTTGCTTATGTATTGCTAAATACATCATTTATTCATAATAAAATTGATTTTTTATATAAATACATATAAATTTTACTATAAATAGAATTGTACAAATAAGTATAAGTATCGTATAAAATTGATAATTATTTTTTGTCAATTAAATAGATATTGCTATATTTACATCGACTTAGTTCAACCTGTCATTTTGTCATGCGACTAAAGCCGAAGTGCCGAAATTTCCTTCAACTGTTGTTTTCTTTGTTAGGATTGGCTCATAGCTCCGCTAACATTATGTTTATTAAAAAAGAAAAATGAAACATACAAGGAAAAAAAAATGAGAGAGAAAATTCTTTTTTTTTTAATTATGATTAAATTTGGAGAAAAAAATAAAAATCCATTTAATAAGTTATTATTATTTTTTCCTCTTTTCTATTTCTCACTTACTTACCGAAGGAAATATGATAAATAAAAAAATAAAATTATTTAGTTACTTCTTCTTTTTCATTAAACACAATGTAAACATAAGCATATTATATGTTTATAATGCTTTTATTCTAAACATGCATTAAGGATTTTCTTCATACTCATATATATATATATATATATATATATATATATTCTACAATAAAATACGAGAAAAGTATGATGCGATCAAAAAGGAATGACTCAAACGTAAGATTAACTATTAATTGAAAAAACGACTAAAATCCTTGTCTGTACATACTTATAATTAAAGAAATTGTTCATTAAAATTAAAAAAAAAGGATCAATTATTATAATATGAGCACAAGAATTTACACATAAATAATGATTTTAAGATTAATGAAGAAAAATCTTAATGAAATAATTTTTTTTCTATTTGAATTAGTGGAGTTTATCAGTTGAACTAGGTTAGAAGCAAATAATAAAAGCAATTTACTTACCCAATTAAATTTTCATTTAAAAACTTTTTTTATTATTTAAAAATTATTTTTATATTAATATTTATATTTTCATAATAAATTTAAATAAAATATATTTTTTATTTAAATAATAATATGAGCCATTTTAATTGAAAAAACCTAAGTTGATTTATGTCCAATTCAAAATGGGCCAAGTATGCAACTGCATAATTAATTGAAAGCTAAACAATAAAATAATTAAATCAAAGTCAAGAAAGCAAAAGAAAGATGGGTTTCGTTCTCCAGTTTTTGGATTCGATTATTTAGTGCCGAAAAAGTCATAAATGATGTGAAAAAACAGGATCAAAGTACCAGGGAGGTTGACTAGAGCCTTGCGTTTGTTTATAGTATTACAAGTCACTCTGATTTGAAAGTCGAATTATCCGATTGTAAAGATATTTCATTCTTGTCGTAAGCATGGTTCTCAAGCCACCTGTTAGAGCGACCTTTTTTTTCCACTTCTTTTATCAGCCAAACTAAACTTACTATAAATACCCTGAGAAGATCATTTTCTTCTCGTTACTTCACCAACAATCGACATGGAATTCCTGAAAAAACTATCTGCTTTTGTTGTTTCAATTACGGGATTCCTCCCAAAATGTGCTAAATCAGTCCGACAACGACCGCAGCCACCACCACCTTCTTCTAATGACTCTGGAACAATGCTACCAGAGTCACCATCTTCAGCTATCAACCTCGAAGCATCTCAACCACCAAGGCAGCCATCAGCACCACCTTCTATTAATGACCCTCAGACCCTGCAATCGTTTAAGCCGCTGCCGCCACCACTGGCATCCTCCACCAACATTGACTTGCTTCACCCACCCTCTCCTACTAATAATCAACCTGAATCTTCACAACAACAGTCGCAGCCGCCGACGCCAACTCCCACTACTCCCTCCAACCGGAAACAACTAGAGTCTATACTTGCAGCTCAGCAACATCTACAATGGAAAAACTCGGTCCTATCATTTTGCTTATCATATGCCCTTGCTATTTCTCTCCGATACGCCCAAACTGATCATCATCATCAAGCAGCCAATCAGCCCAACTTTTCCTTCGTTTTGCTTTCCTTTCTTGTCCTAGTCACATTCAATGTTATCTTGGTTGCATTGTTTATCAGCCCAAGTAGCACGAAAACTTCAGAGGTATTGGAGAAAGTTGCCTTCCTAGTAGCCGCAGCTGCATTTTGCCTCGCTATTGCAATTCCCTTCCCGTTCGAGCTCAAATACGCCGTCTTGGCTGCGTTTCTACTCTCCTTCCTCCTTATCACGATCTTCAAATACTTGAATTGCAACACTGCTGGAGGTTCGCGATCCAATCAACCGATTCTTCCATAACTGAGAAAATTGCCTTTGCATTTTAGTGCTTGGAAATTGTATGCGAGGATTCAATGCAAAAGCAAAAAGATTTGAGCCCCTTACTCTATTTTTCCATTGTGAAAGTTTCAGTTGCTAGTGATTTGCCACTACTGAATACGTTCATGTATCTATGCATTGATTGATTCGCCCACAATTCTAGGACTTGGAGAAAGTTCTCTTTAAATTACTTAATTATATGACAGTTTGCAGTAAATTATTTCCCAAAGAAGTGTTCTATGTAATTGTTCCAAAAGTTACTGTTCCTTTAATTCAGGCAGAGTATTGCTTTGCAGAAAATCTGCATGGGAGCAAAAATTTTGTTTGTGCATGCTTCCATTAATTCTTCCCAGATTCTATGATGATCAAACAAAGGTTTAGCAAATACACTAGTGAGCAAAGTATAAAATGTCCAATAACGTCCGTAGTCCGAATTTAATTTTCGTTAATTCTATACGAAAGAAAAGCTAAGAATAAACACTGAGATCAACGAAGACAAAGATGTGGGCAACAAGAATGAAGACAAACATGACTCGGAAGTTAGAACTCAATCCACAGGGAACTGCAAGCAACAGAAATGTTGCCTGGTTTTAGATTTATGATTCGAGAAGTGTCAGGTCAGGAACAATGTATGGTTCTAAATAACAAAAAAAAATAAGGGAAATCAAATTGGGATATCGGATATGAAAATGTTTGCGTTGGTTTTGTTCTTAATTAAGAGAGGTCAAAAGGTCGGCTTTTCACCGGAAAGGACCTTCCCCTTTTTCTCTCAACTCTACCCCACTACGAATAAACGAAAGCCTTGGCTTCTTTCTTCATTATACCGATCAACATGGATTTTCCACAAATGTTTGAAACGTTTCTGGCATCGATTGTCACATTTGTCATCCAAATCTGTCCTGAATTAGACCATCAAAGATCACAACCAAAACAGCCACCATCGCTGCCGCAGTCAGCTTCTAGTATCGACATCGAATCACCTCAGCCAGTGTGGCTACCATCTCCATCATCACCTTCTCCTTCCAATGAGTATGAATCCTCAGAACCCCAGTTGCACTTGCCAGCCCCCAGCTCCTACCACGCCCTCGAACCTGAAACTGCGGCAACAGAGTCTTCACTTGGTGGCCACCAGTCACTACAATGCCAAAATGTAGTTCTAGAAATGAGTCTTCACCGTCTGGACCGAGTTTCTCACCGATCTCCTTGCTCATTCTCTAGATATTCAAATTCTTGAATAATAACACAACTTGATGTTAATTTGCAATCTACCTGTTACTTGATGCGTGCATTCCTGAGTAATGTAGCAGCATCCAAGGGAACTACTAACTCAGTCAGGGCTTAGAATCAAAAGCTACAGAGCTGCAAAATATGTCATTGAAAGTTTCATTATCTGTCAACAGATGTAAGGCGTAAGATGCCTCAGGCTAAATATGAAATACTAACTCAACGAAGCAATTAGCAATATAAGAGAGTCCCAAGCAAATTAAGAAGATTCAATATGTTTCGGTTTATCCTAAAATCATCACAGTCTAAGAACAGCCAAATTTTCTTCATCTTGAATTAAATCATGGTGTTCTGAGGCAGACTCATAGCCCGGCTGAATTTTTCATCCTTCAAATCGAATGCTCCCCAAAGCTTCCATGTCATTTACTTGTACGCATCCAATGTAAATTTTCCATTAACACAGATTTTGGCTAATGTAGGGTGAATCCTAAAGCGAGGGGCATCAATTTTTCTCCAAGAATTATCAAAATACCTAAAGCCAAATTCTCGCATTTGACTTCCGCACGGTTGTTACTATCCAAATTCTTACAGGTAGATATGACAAGGATTCAAAATTTTATAGCATTTTGACTAAGGTTCGATGTCTAAGAAATATTCAGGATAATAATTTTTGGAGGATCTTGTGACATGATCTGCTTATGATAGGGCAGCTGATTCTGTTTGATAAGTTTAACTCATATTGAATCAAGTTTCGATAAAAATTTTTATAATTTGAATGATTTGATCAAAATTATTATTCATTTAATAAAAAATATATTATTTAAATTTAACTATAAATAATAATATCATAGTAATTTTTAATTTTTTTTAATATTATTACTTGGGTTTTCAAACTCAGACTTAGAAAGGGAAAAAATTCGATGCACGGTTCGAAAACAAATTGACGTTTGAACTAGGATGATTTCATGACCTCAAGAGATTACAAACAGAAAACCCTTGAATATCCATCATAAAAACAGAAAAATTCCTTACATATGCATATACAGTGTCAAGAACGGATAAGATTTAGCAAAAACAATGAATGGATAAGACATACTTAAAATATATATTTTATAATATTTTCCACGTTTTTTTAATTTCCAAGAAATAAGAAGATTTCATGATATTATCTCATGAGGATATCATAATTCTTTATTTGATTTTATTTATATAAAATTAACTCGCAATTACAAATTACAAATTAAGAATGACAATTTTAATTTACTACTATATTTATAAAAATAATTATAAAACATAAATAAAATTTTTAATTTATTAAGCTGTCTCAAATGAAAAAGAAAAATGCAACGGCATGTGGGCTTGACGAGCGTTTGTCCATAATTTTTCCAAACGCAGCCCATAAACTCTTTCAAAAGTATTGCCCTTAGATTATTTAATGCAAATTGCCTTTTTTTTTTTTTTTCTGTTGGGTTTATTATTCGAACATAATATTTTATTATATGTATTTTTATTAAAATATATTAAAAAAATGACATTAAAGATTATTGAATCCAGCAAGCTGCAAGCGAGGCTTAGTCAATAATTGGCACAATTGACTATAGGCTGGGAGCCTAGGACGATAGACTCTGAACAAACCTGACATGTTCTTGCCATTTCTCTTTCATATGTATCCTTTAAAATTTCCTCTTAAAATATCATAAGCAATAAGCTCCTAGCTGTAGAATTTTTCCCAAAGGGACCACTTAATTATATATATAATTATATGATATAAATATAATATAAAAATATATATTAAATTTTATATAAAATATATAATATTTTAAATATAATTAAAAAATAACGGAGATAATATTAATTCGGTTGATTTTGTAATAGGTTTTAATTGGGTTTTGCATAATTGAGTTGGTTCATCATTCAAATAGAAGAGAAAGATAGGCTGGCTTTCAAATCAATCCCACATGATTCATGCATGCATGAATTTCAGAGGAAAAGAACAATATTTTATACATAAAATAAAAGCCTGTCTTTCACCTTTTAAGAAGCATATGGAACATGGGGTGGTCTTTTCATTGCCACTAGATTACTATTTATTTTGTTGATTAGCCAATAATAGTTCCCTCCCTGTACAGTGTTCTCCTCAAACTTCTAACTTTTTTCAGAACCCCTGATTTTCTCTCTTATATATTTTATGTTAGTACAAAGTGCAATTCATATTTGTAGCCTAAAATATGACGGCTTATAAATTTAAATAACAAAATTTTTTATATAATAAATTTTATATAAATATAAAATATTTTAAATATAATTATAATAAATAAAATATATAAATATTATAAAAATATATTAATTATATATAAAATCAAGATAAAGATCAAATAAGAACTGAATCTATGATCCATCAAGCTAAGCCAAGCCTAAATTGGATCGATAAGGGCTTAAATAAATAAATTAATTTTATGCTAAAATGTTGGCTAAAATGTATCTTGTATATGGTCTAATACTAAAATATATGACAATTCATATATTGTATTGTATTATAATCATATTTAAAATATTTTATATTTTTATTAATTTTATTAATGTATTAATAATTCATATTATATTAATTTTAAAAATTATATTTTTTTTCAAACACATTATGAATTTTTGGTGTCCTCACTGTCTGATTTTCTTTTTCTCCATAGGAGAATTGGCTTTTGACTCCAAATAAACAAGAAAAGAATGCCCATAGATGATAAGGTGTTTGGATTTTTAATTTTGATAATCAGTAAGGTTTTAACTAACCAAAAAAAAATAAAAGAGGTAATAATAAAATAATAGTTAATCCATTAATTAGGTTTCATGATCATTTTTCCATTTTATAACTTAATCAATAGAATAATAATTCTTTTTTATCTATATCTGTTTTCATTTTCCTGCAAAGCAACTGTTCAAAGTTAGCAATAAAATCAATAAGTTATTTAAAATTAACATCTTCAAAAACATTATTTCACAAATTTTAAACCATTTTACTTTGATATATTTTATTATTTTTTTAAAATAAATATTTTTGCCGTATTTCTAATTCCACTAATTCTGGCTGAAAGTAAATTTGATTAAAATTCTAATTGCTAGCGCCAAACGCTGCTTAATTCTAATTCTCTCGATAATCAAATCATTCAAGTGTTAATTAATCCTTTTTAAATAAACACATCAAAATTGTAGCCCATTTTTTCTCCACGCGCTAGAAAAGCACGTGAAGTTGTTTGTGTCGGTGATATTATCTTAGCTCCTTTTACACCTTTTGTGAATTGTGATTCACGTGTATAATAATTATTGAGACTCCTGTTTTGTTGATTTTTTTTATTAGTTATTTGTTTTTAGTTTATTTTATATTTTTATTTTTTATTATAAAAAAGAAAAAAAAGTAAAAAAAAAAAAAAACTTCATTCACATAGCACTAATAACAACTCCTTTTTTTTTTTTAGTTTTTTTTTCTATGTTCTAAATTGATTGATGGATTATTTATCTTTCGTATTATATAAATAAAAAAAATACACTTTAAAATCATACATGATTGTCACCTATTTTATGTCAAATGTATATTATATTTAAATATGAGAATTTTTTTTCTTAAATTTAAAAAATAATTAAATGTTTTTCAAAAATATATTAATGCAATAAGAACATAAATTAATCGATTCTATAATTTTTAAACTTTGTTTCATGTATAGGATTTTTATTTTTATAATTTCATTTTTCTTCTTAGCTTGGGAACAATAGGCTTAAAAGACACTACTCTACTTCCACTCCTTTTTTTTTTTTTTCCTTCCGTCGGTTAGTACATTTATATCTTTTATTTTCTTTTATTGGTATCCAATCAAACCATTTGCTGCCAATAACTTATATTTCGGACTTGGCATCTCAAAGTTTTGGATAGAATTTGGAGGGCTAAAAAACAAGGGTAATTGTAGTAGAGTTAATAATTAGAAAATATTTTAATTTTATAAATATTTTTGAAAAAAATCTTTTTCTTCTTCAAATTTTCAACAAATTAAAAAATTTTTTATACAAAATAGATTATACAATTTGAGGATAACTGAAAATATTACATACAATGAGATTTAAATTTTAAATTTATTAACTAATATTTTTAAAGATTAATCGTATAAATTATCTAAGTTAAAATCTGAATTTTAGATGAAAACTTTTAGTGATGACAAAACAATGTGTAAAATGTTTTTTGTTTCCTTCAGTGCTCAATTTTTATTTAATTTTTTTATGTATTTTAAAAAAAAATACGCATTTACAAAAATCAAATAGTCCATATTTTTCATTCGTGTTGTTAGAAAAAAAAATTCTTATAATTAAGTTTTTGGCCCCATCGTTCTTAGCATAAAGACAAACTATATTTAATTTTTATGGCTGCGAGGGAAAAAAAATAAATTAAAACATTTATTATAGCTGCCTTTTTTTTTCTGCTTAGAACAAGATGATTCAATCACGCAAATATCTTTGTAAATGCAATTGTTTTTTGGTAACGTGTCAAAATTTTGTAATATAATGCATTACTTGTGAAGCTGAACTCCCAGTATACTTTTATATGATGAACAATATATATATATATATATAACGGGGGCCGAAAATGAGAGGGAAAGAGACATTACAATTGTTAGGAATTGAAATTAATTTTACAAAAAATATATATATTTTTCATAAATAAATGTGAATAATTTAAGTTAAATCTTTATTCAATTTTCAATAGTTTTTAATTCACTCAATAAATAATGATCAATTGAGCGAAAAAAACCAAGATCAAAACTATTGTTATCAATTCATTTTAAAACAAAAACACATAATAATTTCAATAAATATAGGAAAATTTTGTAGAAATAAAATTTAAAAAAAAAATTGAAAATAATGGTCATAATCGCTTATATATGAATCATGAGATATGCCCAAAGGTGCCCGCTGGCTTGAGGTTGCTATTGGGGCATGCATGTGCATGAGAATTGGCGGAGACGAAAACAACCGTTCGAACATATGTGCCAATTTCCCAAGTGTAATTATCATGTCAATTGTCAAACAATTGTATCCGTGCAAATAAAAATAGACAATACATTTAGCCATGAAAATAATAAATATCACATTTTCTCATATTAGTGGTTAAGCTTTACTGGTATAGCAAATTTTGATTTTAAGTTTTTCATTTTAATACCATTTTTTTAAATTATTCGCAACTTAAAATCTTGACAAAATTTTCACATAAAAAATAATAACGATATTAAAATTATTAGATATTACAGTAAAATTAGTAAAATAGTAGATATTCTTAAAATATAGTAAAAAATTAATAAAAAATAGATAAGATATGTGATAATTTTTTAATCTGACTTTAAAATTTAAAAAAATCATCGATATATTAAAAATGAACTTTTCTTATACCAAAATAAAATTAAGATATGTTTATATTTAATGACAGGTTTGAAGTCAAATCAAGCCCAATTGGCCAATTGATCTAGAGACTAAAAGCTTATTAAAAAAAATATAAGCCAAACTAGTAAAATGCATATTTCTTTTGGGTGATAAAAGATGTTGCTGTTTCGCAATCGAAATAACCTTACATTGTTATTCAAATTTTATTGGACGAATCTAAAGTTTATAAAGGAGATTTTAAATTAGTCAAATTTTGTTTGATAGGGTCGAACAAAGAGACAAGAATAGGGTTCATAGATAATTAGAATTTTTTTAACATTGTGAATTAATGAAGTGGGACAACATAAAATAAAAGAGCTTGTCCATTTTATTCATATTAATTAAGAGTAGGCAACTGATCAGAGTCATGCATGTGTCTATGAGTGGGCCGCAAGTGTAAAAAATTTTAAATTTTAAATTTAAGTTTGAATTTGATCCAATCTACTTTTTAAAGTTTGAATCAGTGTTCATAAATATTAAAAATTTATTTTTATATTTTATAATTAAATTTAAATAAAATATATTATTTTTTATAAAAAATATTATTTCAAATTGAAACATAAAAACTCAAATTCAAGCTCAAGTCCAATTGTCAGCTTAGTCCATAGATAAATCTATTTTAAACCTCTAAATTTAGATTAAATTTAGGATATTTTTATAATTTGATGATTCATGATTTTAATTTTTGGGTTAATACTTTTAGGATGGTCTATAATACCAAGTACATGCACAACCATCCCAAATTGAGGTTCGAATGGTAAAATTGGACCTTAAAATTGACTTTTGAACCAATTTTAATATATTTATATATAAATAAATATATGTCATAAAATTTAAACTCTTAAATTTTAAAATTTCTTTTAACATTTATAAATTTTAAATACGTGATTGTAGTTTTATTATAATATTAAAATAATATAATTTTGATTATTTTATTTTAAAAAATACATCTAACGTCGACCTAGAAATTTCTTTGAAAAAAATTCATAAATCTTTTATTTATTTCCAATTTATTGCGTTAATTTGCTAATATTTCAAAAAAAGAAAAGAACTGTGTTGCAAAAAAATAAAATAATGATATAAAATCTTTGAAGAAAGAGACAAATGACCCTTCCCCCGCACTCACAAGGAAAGCACAATCGAGATTCCTTCGGGATTGCGTCGTGGAAAAGAATAATAAAGGCGCGTGGAAAACTTGCATTTAGAAAGAAATAACTGCAGACTTTGATTTTTCATTTTTCAGCGCCCCGTATAGTTTAACTCACGTCCACTTGAGCAACGAGATAGGACAGCTCATTAATGGTGAATAAATCGACTCGCAGGTCAATCCACGTAATCGTTCAAACAACGGCATGGCTGCGCCAATTAAAGAGCCATTTTTCAAATGTAATTTTTTAATTAATAAGTATTCACAGATAAAAAAATTAAATTAAATTAGTTATGTTGATTTAATTAATAAAAATTTTATTTAAATTTAATTATAATTATATAGATATATTAATATAAAAATATTTTTAATACTTTAAACAATAAAAAGAGATTTACAAATTTAATGAGTAAATAAAATTATTTATTTTTAAGTAGCAATCCAATTTAAAAACTTTCATGAGTTAAGATAAAACTGATCTCAATTCAAATTTTTTTCAAATCTCTTAACTAAGTTTGATTTGACTTATAAATTTATTTTATTAATTAAAAAATATTAAAATATTATTTTATATTTAAATTTAAAAAATTAAATTTATCATATTAAATAAATTTTTTTTAAATATATTTATTTTGATCTAATCCATAAATAAATTTATCATGAATGTGACTTACATTGATTTCTAGGAGAATCTTCTTTCGAGGTAAAAGTAGCAAAGGAGGAAGTGTGGGAGTGAGTATGGGTAATGAGAGGGACCACATATTTTGCATCAAGCACTGCCTTATCAACTTTGTCACATCAAAGCAAGACTAAGGCTACCAGTAATTAATATCTACTCGTTGTCTCATATATAAATATGTATTAAATTGGAAACATGGTGGGCCTCATGTCACTTTGATTATGTCGATTTTGTGTACGACACGTTCATTAACTATGATATGACATTAAAAATTATTAATTTCATCATTATATTTATATAAATACTTTGAATTTATGATTAAGTTAAAGTTAATAGGTAAATTTATTGTAATATTAAAGAGAGATATTAAAATTTATCATTATAAGTAATTTTGATTGATATTTATTATTTTATTTTAAAAATTAAGATAAATTTATCATTATATTATTATTTGATTAAATTTTATTATTTAACTTTAATTTTAAAATATTTGAAGATAAAATTAATCTTAAAATATAAACATTTAAAATTTAAAATATAATTTTTATCTTATAAAAAAATAAAGCTTAATTTTATTATCATTCTTTATTGATTAATTTATAAACCTTAATTATCAGAATAAAATATTTGAAAAAGTTTTTATTAAATTTTATCTTAAAATCATAAAATGTCAAAGTTAAGTAATAAAAATTCAATCAAAAATCAAAATTAAGTGATAAAATTTAATCAAAAATTTAAATTTAGTGGCAAAATCTAATTAAAAAATTAGAGCAAAAAATTTTAATATTGAGTTAAGTTGACAAATTCATAGTTAATCCAAAAGTATGTTGGCGAATATTAACAATAATAAAATAAAGTGAAAATTTCAACCTTCACACGTAGTACAGTGAGAAATTTGCTCTTTAGCTTATAAGTTTATATGAATATTAAAATTTTTTATTTAGTTTAGTATCAAGAGTCAAATGATATTAACTTAATTAGTTAATTTATAAAAAAATCAAATTAATTTATTAAAATAAATTTAAATAAAGGGTGCTTTTTTTTTTTACTTGAAATAATAATTAAATGTTTTATTTGAAAAAATTATTCAATTTTTACTTTAAAAAACTACCTATCTTTTACTTAAAAAAATTGCACTTTATTATTTGAAAAAACTACCAGTCTTTTAATTATTTATTTATTAAAAAGCAAATTAAAAGAAAAAAATGTTTGCTCACTTTTGTGGATGTATCAGATTTTAATATTAATAATAAAGTTTTTAATTGAATTAATATGACAAATCAAGTTACGACAACTTATTTAAGGGAATTATAAAAAAAAATATTATAATTAATGTGAAATAAAAGATGTCATTTTCTTTTTAATGTTTAATAAAACATAATTTTATTAAAAATTTCAAAAACACTGCCATCATTTACATAAGAAACTATTTGTATAATTACATACTTCTTAGAAAAACAACCACTTGCTCAAAAAAATAAAAAATAAAAATCCTTAGAACATGTTATTTGAAAAAAAAAATTCTAACTGACCTTTAAATAAGAAAAAAGTTTATCACATCTCCCATATTTATTTTTAATTTTTTAAAATATATTTATAAAATATGCATTGTGAAATCTAAAAGTTTCACTGGCAGCAAAATAAAATAATTTTTCTTAATTTTATTACTTTACATTACTTCTTTTAACTTAAACCAATTTTAATCAATTGTGATAGCCAGGAAATAATTTTTGAAATATTCTATTAATTTTTTTTATCATTTAAAAAAATAAAATCAATTTAAAAAGTCAACTCACCAAATTTTAACTACATAAAGCATTATATTAATATAGGGCAACATGTTATATGCTTGTAACGAGATTAAACAACTTTTTGTACCCTAAATTAATATCAGGTTTAGTGTATTTAGAATGCAGGCGAGTTGAATTTGGCTTTCATGGTTGACTGACTATGGTCCAAATTAAAAAAAAAAAGTCAAATTATAAAATTGGACATGTTTAAAGGTTATTGGGAAATTTCAATCTTTCTATGTAAGTAGAGTGGTAAAATTGGATTTATCTCTGAAAATATTGAAAAGATATCATATGCAGACTATAATAATATTGTTAAAGTCACAACAATTGAGTGCTTGTTTATAAATCAAAGGATTTTGTTTCTAGGAACTAATGAATTTTACATTCCTTTGCAAATCATAAGTAAATATAATACTTTCACTTGAATATATATATATATATATATATATGTTAACAATTATATATTATACAAAAAACCAATTAATAAAGTGCATATTAAATGAGATTTGCACTAATGTATAAAGTTTATCTCATATGCAAAATATATCAGATAAACATAAAACTATAATTTTTAAGGTAAAACAATTCATAAACTACGACTCTTTATGTTTATCAAATAAATCAATTTAACGGGAAATTTTTTTTAATGAAATTAGAATTAAAAAATTTTATTTGCTTTTGAATTTTTAATGTTTTTGTAAAATTATAATTCTAAATATAAAACAATTCAATGTTAACATTTACTCTTTTTAATTTCTCAAATAAATTCAATTAATTGAAAATTTTAATTCTCATATATAATTATGATAAACTATATTAAAATTTAAAATAAAAAAACAAATACATAATAAATATATCGGTTTTCATCAATCAACAATTTTATAAGTGTTTTTTTTAAATAACTTATAAATAAAAAAAATGCTATTTAACCTTTTTGATGAAAATATCAAAAAGATACACTTTATCACTAACCCACGCGATCATGCTATTTTTGGGTTATGATTAAAAAAATTATTTGATCCCTCATCAATAAAAATTTTTAGATTTTATCTACAAAAATTATTACAATAATACGTATTTTTTAAAGTATATTAAATAATAAAAAATAAAAAATAGATAATAAGCTTGTAATTCTATTAATGAAATTAAAAAAAATATATTTTCAGTATATAAAAAATGAATGCTATCACCAAAACATAATACAATCAAAGAACTTGCATGATGTATTTCATGAGAAAATTAATTAGGAATGAATATGAACATGAATACTAATGGTATTGATCAATTTTCAATTAGAAAAGAAAAATGTTACAAGTAATTTTTAATCAAATTGGGAAAAAAATTATATATAAAAATTATTTCATTTATTACCATCATTAAAGTTTTTAAATTCAAATTAACAAGATTACATATTTATATAATATATATTTATATAATATATTTTAAAAATATATAATAATCTTTTAATTTTGTTTATATATCCATCAACATACAAGATAATTTTTAATATATAGGTGTACATATATATATCCCTTATTTGTAGGTCATAAACATATTGAGTAGAAATTGAAAGAAAAATAAAAGCATTTTTCACATCTAAATCTTGGAGCATTGGATTTTCAATTGCATTAAAAAATAACTTAAATTTGCTGTCTAGTTTATCAACATATATATATAAGTGACCAATTTAAATTTCCACGTGTCCATCTGATGTGTCGAGTACAACTAGTTCTACACTCGCGAGTAGGATTTAATCCCGACCCCTCATTTAATGTCTCATTTCCCTCCATTCCACAGATATAAAAGCCATATCCCTCTTTCTCATCTCCCTTGTCTCCAAATCTTTCCTGTTAGTAGTTAGTTCTTCCTTTCGCTGCTAATTATTTTCCCTTTTTTAAAAGATTGCAAAAACAAAGAAAAAAAACCGGTGTCTCTTGAAGTGGCAAGGGCGAGAATGGATCTGGATGGGAGGCCAATAACGCCAATTACGATATGCATGATCGGAGCCGGAGGCTTCATTGGCTCTCACCTCTGCGAGAAACTGATGGCTGAAACGCCGCACAAGGTGCTTGCCTTGGATGTTTACAATGACAAGATCAAGCACCTCCTTGAGCCTGAATCTCTCCCTTGGGCTGGCCGTATCCAGTTCCACCGACTTAACATCAAGCATGATTCTAGGCTCGAAGGCCTCATCAAGATGGCAGATCTCGTAATTTCTTGCATTTCTTGCTCTTTATTTTTTGCTATCATTTCTATTTCTTTATTTTACTGAAAAAAGATTGCAGGAGACCACGGATCTTTTGAATTTTTCACATTATTTCTCTCCAAAATGCTTTCATTTTTTTTATCTTTAGCGTTTGCTTTGGATTTAATTATTTAGATCTGCCTCAATTCTATATTAAGTTTAGTTTTTTGTTGAGCTAATTTACTCTCATTTTTTGTTAAAAAGTTAGTTTTTTTTTCTTATTTATTTGATTTTTGTTGATCTAGTTTTTATTGTTTGCGACAATGTAGACGATAAATCTTGCAGCAATCTGTACTCCAGCAGATTATAATACGCGCCCTCTGGACACGATTTACAGCAATTTTATTGATGCACTTCCTGTGGTAAGCATTTCCTTTGATGATGGTTTCATTTCTTTTTTCTATTTTAGTTGATTGATATTGATGTGAGTGAGGAGATATTTGATTGTTGCTGACGTTTTCGGGATCGAAGTTGAAATTGATGTTGTGTTTTTTTTTTTTAATTTGGATTTATTATGGTTTGGTAGGTAAAGTACTGTTCCGAGAATAACAAGCGTCTGATTCACTTCTCTACCTGTGAAGTTTATGGCAAAACTATTGGAAGCTTTCTTCCTAAAGATTCTCCTCTCAGTCAGGTAATCTTTCGCTTTCTCTTTTTTCATCACTTAGTATCTTTTGAAGGAAAGATGTTATATTATACTTTGCTTTTAACAGGGTAACATGTGTGGTTTAGTATATATTTGTTGGTGGTATTTTCATATACTTAGAAAAAAGGGAATTTTATAGTATTTAGTTCAAATGGTAAGATATATGGGTTTAAATGAATAAATCTAGATAAATGTTTGTTGGTTTGTTCATTTGTATATTCCTCTTACTACATGACACTGACTCTAGGAGGCTATCTTGCATTGGTTTTAGTTGTACTTGTACTAAATTTACAGGCCTTTGCTAAGCTCTTTCGTTCATTCAGTTGCTTCATGAGGCAAAGGTTAATCCTCTTTTAGTATAATTTTGTTCTTAAACAAGCTAATATCCTTTGTTTTTATGCATCTCTAAATTCATGGAGATGCTGAAATTGATTTAATATACTTTATTTTGTTTTTCTCTTTTAAACTTTTAATTTTCCTTTTGTATTATTCTTCCTTTTTCCCTCTTGTATTTCTAGGTGATATTAACTTGTTTGTTGTTTATGTAGTAATATTCTTTGACGCATTTTGTGATTCGTTTGATAGGATCCTGCATACTATGTTCTTAATGAAGATACCTCACCCTGCATTTTTGGTTCAATCGAGAAGCAGAGGTGGTCGTATGCTTGTGCTAAGCAGTTGATTGAGAGGCTTATTTATGGTTAGCATATTGTGTAACAACCTGGACCCCGTTGAGATGCTTCAAACTTGATTTACTGACTTTTCTTATCCATTGCAGCTGAGGGGGCGGAGAATGGCCTTGAGTTCACCATTGTGAGGCCTTTTAACTGGATTGGACCAAGGATGGACTTCATTCCTGGCATTGATGGTCCAAGTGAGGGAGTTCCAAGGGTTCTGGCATGCTTTAGTAATGTATATTGCAGCTTTTTCCACAGTTCTAGAGAATACCTAGAAGGCATCTAGAATTTCTCCTTTTTATGTTTGATAGTCTTGGTTCTAATTTTTTTTTCCTGGTCAGAACCTCCTTCGCCGTGAGCCACTTAAGCTTGTTGATGGTGGCCAATCTCAGAGAACTTTTGTTTACATAAAGGATGCTATCGAAGCTGTTCTCTTGATGATTGTGCGTATTAACTCTGCTCTCTTTCTCAATTCCACATCTGCTTAACCACAGAAAGTAACTAAACTAGTAGTGTCTTCTGTACAGGAAAACCCGGAGAGGGCCAACGGTCAGATTTTCAATGTTGGGAACCCCAACAATGAAGTCACAGTTCGGCAACTTGCTGAAATGATGACCGAGGTGAAGGACATGATTGATGATATACAGTATCTGTTATTCATATCATTATTTTGGTTTCTGATGATGCATTGATTGTATGTAATTTATAACTGTATGCCCTTGGATTCTTCAGGTCTATGCCAAAGTCAGTGGAGAACCTGCTCTAGAGTCGCCAACAATTGACGTTAGCTCCAAGGAATTTTATGGCGAAGGTTATGATGATAGTGACAAGAGAATTCCAGACATGACCATAATAAACAGACAACTTGGTATTTTCTTGCTTCCTTGATTGTTCTCTATATATTTAAACTTCTCCATACGAGAATTTGCGCAACTGATCAACGTTTTTTTAACACTGTATTAGGTTGGAACCCCAAGACATCGCTCTGGGACTTGCTTGAATCTACCCTTACCTACCAACACAGGACTTATGCTGAGGCTATTAAGAAATCCATGGTAAAGCCTACTGCATCCTAAGAAGACAAGAAAATGTTTAGACCATGCCTAAGAAAGGACTTGCGTAAAATGTGCTTTGTTCGTAAATTTTTCGATTCTTTTTTTTTTTTAAGGAAGTCTTAAATATAACTCAATCGTCGATTTTTGTCATATGCCAATTTCTTTTTCTGTTGTCTTGTGTCTGTAGCCGATATAGCTTACTGTAACACAGGCAGCTATGTTCTCAGAATGGAATTATGTGGAGACATGAGATTCCTACTGGGGAACTCTATTGTGTTAGTATTATATATAATATATTATTATTATTCTAGAAGAGCTTTGGCATTATACAAGGAAAGGTGTTATTGTTTCTTCGGTGGGGTTTGCTTGCCATTCCTCCGTTGTCTTCCCTGGGATGTTTTGTACTTTATTAATTTGTTTGACCCTTTCAGACTCTCAGGTTTTTTTTTTTTTTTTTTTTAATTTGGGTAAGTTGATATTTTCTACTGTTTGGATGATTGTGCAAATATATTTTTTGTTTGGTTCTTTTTCGAAAAAATTGATTTGATTTAAAAATTATTAATCTTATATGTAAGGGAATGATCTTTATAGGTATAGTATTAACTCTTTATTTTATTGACCTTAAAGAAGGATTCATTCAAGTTCATTTTTCATTCATTCGTTTTTTTTTTGCTAAAAAAACTTTTTTGGAAGATAATATTTGTGAAACAAACCTTATTTTACCAATATTAAGTGTTTAGGGATTTTGCTTAAAAGCACTGTTTTTGTCATTTGATTACTATAAGCACCAATTCATTCAGTAGCCCTAAATTGAATTGATGCTCGTTGATACTTGTTTTATTGCTCCTTGCGAAAGGGAGGGAGATAACAGTAAGACCTGTTATTTTTGGGTATTGGTGTATGCAAGTGTCAGGTAATTCTTAAACAGCTATTTGATTTGGATTAAAGCGAAGATCCAAAGATTGGAAGTCGTTTACATTGAAAAGTCGGAAAAATTTCAACCATCCCCTTTTTTAAGTCTATTTGGGCCAGTCAGCTACCCAGCCCACTCCTGATTATTGAAGACAGGTTGAATTTCTAATTGCTCTTCCTTTTTCTTTTTTTTTTTAATTTAAAAATTGAGAAAAGTTAAAGCTTGTGTGGTTATAGACTTTCTATGCATTAGATTGGATCAAGTCGCAGTTTGAAACTAATATTGATAGTTTAAAAGATATTAAAATAATTTTATATTAATATTTATATAATTAAATTTATATATATAATATTTTTCTTAAAGAACAGTAATTCAAGATGGGTCAATCCCAATTTAAAAAAAAATTCAACTCTGGTCTAATATACGAAATCTATAGAATTGAATAGATAACAAATTGATCAAACAATCCAAATACCTTTAGTTAGGTTTATGCTGTCACAACCCAAACAAAAATGGTCAATTGGTTTTGGGACAATCCAATTGTTCATTTGGCCCATAAATGGAATAATCCCCATGGCTATCTGGTACAAAGCCCAGATCAACTCCAGAAAGCCTTTTACTCTAATCAACTGACCCCTTGAAAATAATTTTACCCCTGCGAATTTGCTTTTGATACGTTAGTGCTTGAAAATTTTTTATCTTTCTCGTGTAGAATAAAGTTACTACATAAGTGTTTTTTAAATTTTCTTTATATTAAAAAAATAAGTATTATATTATGAATTATTATTAAGTATATCAATAATTAAATTTTTTAATTTCATAAACAAAGTTAAAAAATTATCACATATTATTACTATATATTCTTAAAAAAATAAATAAATAAGATATTTGATTATCTTTTAACTTTATTTATAAAATTAAAAAATTTTATCGTTAATATATCTAATAATTATACTTATATTACTAATCATACTTATGAAATGTATTATATTTACAATTTATTTCTTTAAAAACAAAATTTAATCATTACCCGTACGCCAAAATCTCCATTTCTAGTTAACAATAAAGGAAAAAAAAAAGAAAAGCTAGTCAAGCTAAAGTGTGATTTGTGGATTACGTTTAATCGAAGAAATTTGCTTGAAATTGGCTGGCAACAATAGTGTCTGTTGCTACTTACGTTACTACTTGTTCACGTTTTCTGCTGGGCCCTGAAATAATGGATCATAAAAACTGTCCTTCCATGCGGTCATTAAATAAACTATTCTTTTCAAATTTAAAAAAAAAACCTTTTGGGTAGTTTTTACAATCAAAACGAATTTGAGTAGTAATGTGAAAAGAATTTAAAGGAAAAGTTCTGAGTTTAGACTGTTTTGTTGACGAGTAAATGGCATTTAATTAAAGATAATTGTAGTAATTTATTAGTAAAGTATAAAAATTTTACAAATAAAATTAATAGATTAATAAAATAATATATATAATTTATTTATTTATTTATTTATATTTTTAAAATATATTTAAAAAGATATATATCATTTCATTAATGCATTTATAAAACTTTTACATTTCATTATACGAACTTATAAAATAATTATCTTTCGATTAATTTAAGATGGTAACTTTCTTTATATATCAAAATGAATTAAAAGTGAAAACCATCAAGGCCACCCAATTAGACTTAAAAATCAATAATGTCTTAATCAAACAGTTATTGGTCTTTTTTTTCTTGTAATGAGGTAAATTTTCACATTAGGTAGATGAGATGCTTAATTACCTTTGATTGTGAGTTGTGGGGAAAAATATGGAAAATAGGAAAACAACATTTTGAAATGGAACTTCTTGATTAAAGAGAAAAGAGTGAGAGAGAGAGAGAGAAAAAAAAAAAAAGACACAAATCAGTGTTGGACTTTGGACATAACTGGCCCATGCCTTTTTGGTAGTTAGAAAACCAGATTTCTTCTCCTTGAACATTTCAGTCACTCTCACTGTCTAGTTAACCCTTTGATTAGAGCTGATAATTTCGGAACCGTATAAAAAATAAATATAATATAAAATATAATACAAATATATAAATATATTAAATTTTATATATAAATTATTAACTTATCAAATTATATATAAATATATAAACATTAAAGATGAATATAAAGATTATCAGACCTAGCTTTGATTATATAAATGAATTTGAACATAGTGTTTTGATTTTTTTAAATATTCATATTTTTAAATAAAATTTCACCCACCATTCATTGACAATGAAATAAATATTTTGTATACAATGGGGGATTACCATTTTTTGTCAACACCCCAAATTTACATCCCATGAAAAAAATTAATTATTGTTTTGGATGTATGCTGTTAGAATCAAGAACCATATCAACATCTGATGAAATTTTAATAAGAATTTAGGGGTTGGTGGCTTAATTAGTGGGTTTTTTTTTATTTGTCACTAATCCCAAAAGGAAGAAGAAAAAGTTTGAAATAAAGGAGTTTTTTTTTTCTCCTTTCCCTTGGTTGACACTACTTCTCAAAAGATTCTACTTCTATGCTTTTTTTTCCCCTCAAAAAGAGATGAGCTGCCTTGAATAAAATACATAAAAAAAAAGTAAGAAGTTTCTTCATAATTTTTGCTGTCTTCCAATTGACCATTAACCACTTTTGGATCTTCATTGCATCATCATCAAGTTTGGTTGTTGAAAATCAAACAGTGGCTCAAGACTAAATTTATTTACGAGTAAGAGTAGTTTGATCAGTTCATAAGATTTTGTTTGAATTGGATTAGATTTGTGTATGAGTTTCTTTAATTCAGATAAGTTTGATCGAATTAAAATTATTATTTAAAATTAAAAAATTATTTTTATTTAAATTTAATTATAAATATTAATATAAAAATTTTAAAATTATTTTTGATAATGAAATGGATTTTCAAATAAATTCAAGCTCGTTAGAGTCTAGATAAAAAATAAAAAAAAAATTTAAAGATCACAACCTAATTATAAAAACCTCTCATCTTTTTCCCAAGGTCTCCATGTTCAATGTTGACCAGAAAGCAGCAAAATCTGCAGCTGTCCATGGTGAATAACCTTTAATCAGGGAAAATCCCAAAGCTAGTTCAGCTTTCTGAAACCTTATGCAAAACTGATATGGAATTTTCCTGGGAAAAAAAAAAAAAAAACTTGATGAAGGGAAAATTTTGGGGTCAACAAAAAGGACAGCAATATTACCTATTATTTTTTTTTTTTTGGGGGGTGGGGGGCGCTATGTTACATTGTTCAAACAGGACAACTACTGTAAAGTGTTCTGTTTGAAGACAAATCAAACACATGTTTACCAAAATTTCCCGTAAGAAAAGGTCCCAGAAGGAATAAGATGTGGATATTTCATGTCTTTAGTGGGTATTGGAAGTTTGAAACCAATGCAATTGCTTCAACTTTATTATAATGTCAATTGCAAATTTGAGCTGGAAAGAAAAGGACTTTGATTGCAATGTTAGACCCTTTTAAATTAGTAGAAATAGTGAAAGGCTACTAGGATTAGCCTTCGAGCTAGATCTATTCAAGATTCTAAACAAACCCGATTTATATTAGATTTGATTGAGAAATAAGATTTAGTAATTCAAGTTGGATTAGCTTAACTCGAATCAATGTTTATTTTATAAAAAATATTTTTATATTTAATTATAAAAATATAAAAATATTAATATCTTTAAACAGTAAAATAAGCTTACAGATTTGATTATATTAACTCTAAATTAAAGATTTAGAAAAAAAGAAAATGAACCAAAAATAAAAATAAAAAAAAAACTAAAGAATACTTATATAATTTGGTGATATAATTGAAGATATGCATCATTCAGTTTTTTTTTTTTAAATGATGTATTCAAAAGGATTCAATTAAAGGTAAGTTATCATTTTTTATGTATGTTGTACCAATCTATATAGGCTGTAAAATTTACATGAATCTGTTTTTCACATGGCATGACAATAAAAAAAAAAAAAGAAGAAGAGAAAAATACCCCATCATGAATCATCATTGAGGTAATAGGCAGCCTAACCTAAACAGTGCATATTTGGGAAAATTTGCATAAGTTAATGGTAGTAAATTTAGATTTAATTAAATTGATTTAAATAATTATTTTTAAAATGATATTTTGAAAAAAATTATTATTTTAATTTTTGTAACTATTTTCTTTGTTCTCAAGCTATTAAGTATTTGTCATTGCATTTGTCTAGCTATCATTCAACTGGGTAAGTTCAAGGGCCGAGCAGTTGATTTTGTCTTAGGTTGCATAGATTTGATAGTTTGGATATATCTTATTCAAATTACTATTCATTTAATAAAAATAATTTTTTATTTAAATTTAAATATAAAATATATAAATATTAATATAAAAAATATTTTAATTTTTTAAATGATAAAATAGATGTACAAGCTAGATATAATCTGAAAAAAAATTTTTTTTTTTTGAAACATGACCCTGAACATGTCTACCTTCTACCCATGTTAAGACATTAATCAGGATTTCAAATCTTCAATAAAATGACAGTTGCATGTTATATTATTGTACTTCTTATTTTCCTTGCAAATTGGCTAATATTATTATTATTATTATTTCAGTTCAGCAATCTTTTCCTTGCTTCGGTCTTTTGAGCCCTGACATCTTGATGTGCAGCCAGGTCCCCACTGATAAAATTATTAAAGAACCCTATAATTGTAAGAAATTAAGGCTTTTTTGCTAAACATTTAGATAAATAAAGACTTTTAATCCTGTGCTTATGGCTTTTTCTTTCTTTTTTTTTTTTATTTTTTAATGTGTGGAGGTTATGAATTCTAAAATAATTGATTGGTTCAAATAAGAGCATGTGAGCTATGATTAATATTTATAGCAAAGGCTTCCCTTTTATCTAACACCCATCTCATCATTTTGGACAACCAGGCAGGCTAGCAAAGCAATCACAACACAACCACTACATTTGTTATGAACAAAATATATACATTGTCTAATCTTAT
>JBBYHM010327658.1:0-26005 GCA_038381775.1 Adansonia rubrostipa
GCCGGAGTTCATATTTTAAGGATTACAAAACCCTTAAAAACAAAAATTAAGGTTTGCACTCATGCTAGAGATTGGTTGAAAAGGTCCAAGAGTCAGTTATAATCACAATAACAACCTTCTTGTGATGCCCAACAATCGATACCTTATTAATCATGTGGTAATATAAATTTTTATTTTTATTCAATTTTAATTTTTGACATTTAATATAATTCCCAGATATAATATTTTATAAAACAAATTTATAATTTTTTGTGAGAAAATTTGGTTTTCAATTGTTTTGAAAATCAAAATATCTTTCATACCCTTCCGGATAATAAGAAGGTTTTAATCATTCACTTTTGCTCCCCGTTGAAAGCTATTGGAATACGTAAGGTTTTAAGATATCAAAATGTCTTTTGTATCCTGTTGGAAAATCAATGGAATACAAAAGGTTTTAAAATTTTGAAATTAAAAAAAATCTCGATTTTTATATTTTTAAAATTATACCTCATTATTAAAATAATAAGTAGAACTTCTCTTATATGCTGGGGGACATTCCATGTACTATTTTAACATTCGAGGCATTGCTTTAATTTGCCAAATTCCAAATTTATCAATAATATTAATAAAAATAAAAATTATCCTTAGACTTGGTTTAGATAGAAAATACTAAACTCAACTCTAAGGATTCTAATTTGGTCAAAATGATCGACATGTCCCTAAAGTATAGCTTCGATGTAAAAGTATCTTATGACCTTAAAGGACTTGGCTCTAAAATATATTAGTGTAATGCCCTTAAGGTGAAACTTCAACATATAAGTATCCTGATATCCTAAAGGACTTGAAAACTTCATAGATAGATGAACCTGCTCCTAGGGTACAACGTTGACATAGAAGTATCTTAGTGATCACATCGCACTTGGTTCTAATGTAAATTACTATAATGTCTCTAAGGTCTACCTTCAACAAAGAAGTATTTTAATAAGCCTAAAGGCCTTAACAATTCTATAAAAGACAAACCTATCCTTATTATGCACCTTCAACATATAAGTATCTCGGTGATCATAAAGGACTCAGTAATAAAAAAGTTATCAAAATTCCCCTAGGTTGTACTTTCAAAATATACGTATTCTAGTGACCTAAAGGGCTTGATGACATTATAAACAAATGAACCCATTCGTATTGTGCACTTTTGACATAAAGGTATCCTGGTGATAAAATAGGACTTGGTTGTAAAAAAATTACCAAAATACCCTTAAGGTGTGCCTTCAACATATAAGTATCCCCGTCGCAACATACCCCGAGGTGGATCCTTGCGGATCTATGAGTGCATACAAATTAAAATATTTTCTTGACTTGGAATGTCTTCTTGATCGAGACTTTTCCTTTGTGACATGATGAGAATGAAAAAGTATAGATTCTTGACTTATGACACAATGAGGGGGATCATAAGATGAATCACTCATCTTATTGGTCTCGGATGACCATAATAAAATGGCCAATGCTTAGAGTCACCAAAGATCATTTCGGTCAAGGCATGATCAAATGCCTATTGAAACCTATGTTTTAAGTTATGAAACTTAAAACATCGATCCCATGGTCTACATAACACAAAGATTCATTGTTTGGGTTCGGGAGTTAGTTACGCATGATGAGGTATGAACCTCTTCATGATGCTTGAAATCGGTACCTTACTAGCTATGTCTTATCTCGATTTTGATTTTTTTGATCTTAACTCGTCATTATCTTGATATAACCCCTTTTAATGCATGAATGTTATAGAAATACAAATCCAAGTTTTGATGAAAAAATTTAATCCCATATACGCCCCGGAGAGATGGGGAATATAGAGATTTTCAATAAAAATGACCTTTGGATTTTACTTTAAAAGATGGAATATTTCACTTTGGGCATTGAAGAGATACCAACGTCGAATATTACCCTTAGTTTTATTTGAAATGATTGGAAAACATGAATGCAAATAATCATCACAAAGAAATCATGTTATTAAAGCAACAAATGAAGTAACATAATAGGGATCATTCAATGCAATGGTAAAGAAAAGGGATGGACTATTGGAATTTATCTCGTAATTGGCATTGATTATCTAGGAATAACTGAAACGACAATTTTGAGATGCATTTGGGTTTCTTAATTGAACGAGATTTGTTTAACACGTTCATGGAAGTCCAAGAAAGAGGAAAAAATTAATTATAGTTGAAAGACTAGGTTGGAGTTTCCCTTCAAAAAGGTAAGGTTGGAGTATCCCTATAGATGACAAATAATTTTGACAAAGAAGGATTTTTAAATCTTGATAATTTTAAAAATCAGGGTTATAGTATCCCCTCAGATGGTTGGGGTTAGAGTATCCCCACGGATGACAAATAATTTTGGCAAAGGAGATTTTTAAATCTTGACAATTTTGAAAAGTGAGGTTGAAGTATCCCTTGGGAAGGTCAAAGATTTTTAATCTCGATAATTTTGAAAAGCAGGGTTGGAGTATCACCTCGAAAGGTCAGAGTTAGAGTTTCCCCAAAAGTGACACAACTGACACTCTTTAGAGAAGTTGCGTTGGAAAACTTAAATTGACAAAACTTTGTGATTTAGGGAATGTGTGAGCATGTTAACAACTTTTGGCAAAAGAAATTATTGTGAATGAGGATAGTAAAGATGTAAAATATGTTTGTGCCTTGATACGATCCTATGGGAGGTCAAAGCATGTTCTCGAGTATAATCAGGTGATACGGAGACATTCGAATGTCTCAAGAAAAAATTTGTGAAAACAACTCAATTTTGACAATAACTAAAAATAGGTGACAACATCGTGCTATCCTGCTTCCCAAATTTATTCTAAATTGGTTTGAAGACTTTAGAGGGTTGACAAGTTACCATTAAAAAGGTAACTCAACAAGGGTCAACCTAAAAGTATTCCTAATATCCCAAAAAGCCACTTTCCAGGGGAATAAATTTTCAAATTCAAATTAATTCCACTATTGGCAAAGCGTATGAGGGACAAGGTATGTCAAAATTTGAAAAATCATTCTGGACTCATTTGGTATCGAAAAATTGCAAATAATACCTTTCCGGAAAGGAAATTTCATGAACATTTTAAGAAAAATGCTGAATAGATTTGGAAAAACAATTTGGTGGGCTTAAAGGTCCCAGCCATAATGCACTTTGTTCACTTTAGGGATTCTGGATAATCTAGGTTTGAAAAATAATACTCTTTTATCCAGACTAAGCTGGGGATATGCAAAACTTTTTTCAAAGGTACTTTGACACACTTTCAAAGAAAAATATTATAAAATTCATGAAAAATCGTTTGGGATTTTAAAGTGGTTTTTCAAGTTGTAACAGTGCTGCTGCCAGGAGGGGACAAAGTAAAGCAGAGGATATTTCTTATTTTCTTTATGTTTATGGGTCCAAACTCGAGTCATCGACATTCGAACATCCATAATTGAAGGGAAAGAGTGGCATGAGTGTCATGAACTCATTTGAATATCCCAGAGTAGTTTAGGATGGTGAACCAACCCGTTGATCATACCACTCAAGGTTTTGACTCAAAAATAAGGCACGAACATTTCAGGAGCGAGTGCAAGGCCATTTTTATCGAAAAATTAGAAGATTTGAGCTCATTTAACCAAGATTACAGATCTGGAAAGCTTAATTTTCCCTAAGATTTTTCTTTATGCTAACTTTAAGGAAAATGCTAAGTCTATGCTAATCCTCATTGGTTGAGGTTAACATGTTTGGCTTGGGGAAGGTTTTGAAAATCAATTTTTGACAGCCATCAAACATGCATTTTGATAAGGGGAAGACAACAAACAAACAAGGGGATGGCACATAACATGAATGGGGATGCTAACTTTACTAATGGTTTAGACAAAGAAAGTGTTATGCATTGCGATAAGAAAATGTTATGGATGCTAAAAATGATAATGATTCATGCAAGCTAATGTATAAATGTGTTTGAAATGTGTTAGGCTAATGATTCGTACATGGATTAATCATAACAGGATGCATTGATATGGCATAAAATGCATGAGCAAGAGCTATCAAAATAATAACGATGAAATAAGGCAATTTGTACATCAAAGAGGCATTAAGGCATCCAAATCTTAAACTACCACAGCCAAAAGCCACAATAATGCATGATAATCCTAAGAGGGTGGTGGAAACATAGAGAGCTCACTAAAATGATGAAGATGCTAAAAAACAAAAAATGAAAGTGATAAAATGAGAAGTTATACCAATAAAATTCTCTTTTTGGCCAAATAATTGGAGCAGTAGAGATGGCTTGAATTTCTCTCTCTTCCTTGTTGTTAAATAAGCAAGAAAAAGAGAAAAATAATGAGGTTTTGGTTCTGGTATGGATAAGGGTGATTTTTAGAACTTGTAATGGTTGGGAATGGGTGTTTTGGGGCTATTCTTGGGTAATGAGTAAAGAGCTACGGGATTTGGTTTTCCTGATGTGGGAATGTGTTTTTTAAAAGCTGAAAATGAGTTAGAATCTAACCTCTTTTAGCTAAGATAAAAGTGGTCTATTTATACCAGCATTTTAAAGCCAATTTAGAGGTGTTTTTGGTCATTTCTCAAGGGGGACAAAGTGGTGTCAGTTTGGTGGCTATAGAGTGGCTGTAAGGAGCACTTGCTGCTAATGTGATGGGCATAGGGTGGCTGGTTTAAATACTAAAATGATTTTCCAGCAAATAGGGTGGCTGATGGTGATCTTAGTCAACAAACTAGGGAGTAGGGCGTTCATGTGATATTAACCTTTTTTTATCTAATTTAGACTTTAAAAAAATGTTTTGATTAATTCAAAATTCTAAATTCGTAATATGATATGGGTTTTAATCTTTTCGGATGCAGATAAATAAGTTAAAATTGAGTTTTTGATCAATGGTGGATAAGTCAAAAATGCCTAAATCATGAAAAATTAGCTCGGTTGCTAAAAAAGTAGCATGGATAAAATAAGGTGTCTATAGCTGCCCTCTTTGACCATTGCTAAGAACTAGGAACAGGGTAAAGACAAATAAAAACTATTTTGTTCGGGGTGGAACGACACTCCCTAAAACACCTGTAAAGAAATAAATTATAATTAACTTCGCTGTGATAAGTGCAATGTATTAGCAGCAAACCTGATAGAGGTTTAAGTGAATGTTGTCGTGTTTGTCTCCTTATTAAGGTGTTAAGTTTTCTAAGGTTTGACCCCCTTAGGCAAGTACAAAGTAACATGGATTTTTGATGTGGGTGCTGCCAGCTTGTGCGGGTTTTGACTTAAACTTGGGTGTCACCAGCTCATGTGGGCTTTCATTCGAGTGTCACCAGCTTGTGTTGGCTTTAACTTAGACTTGGGTGCCATCAGCTCGTGTGGGCTTTGACTTGGACTTAGTGCTACCAGCTTGTGCAGGCTTTGACTAGGTGTCACCAACTTATGCAAGCTTTGACTTAGACTTGGGTGCCACCAGCTCATGTGGGCTTTGGCTCAGACTAGGTGCCACCAAGTTGTTTGAGCTTTGAAAATGTGCTATTAACTTATGGGCTTTTGGAAAGAGTGCCACTAACTTATGGGCTTTGGAAAGGTGCCACTGACTTGTGGGCTTTTGAAAAGGTGCCACTGACCTGTGGGCTTTAAAGAGGTGCCACTGACTTGTAGGCTTTGAAAAGGGTGCCACTAATTTATGGGCTTTTGGAAAGAGTGCCACTAATTTATGGGCTTTAAAGGTGCCATTGACTTATGGACTTTAAAAGGGTACCACTAACTTATAGGCTTTTGGAAAGGTTGCCACTGACTTATGGGCTTTGAAAAGGTTACCACTGACTTGTGGGCTTTAAAAGGGTGCCACTGACTTGTGGGCTTTGAAAAGGTGCCACTAACTTATGGGCGTTAAAGGTGTGCCACTGACTTGTGGGCTTTAAAGGGTTGCCACTAACTTATAGGCTTTAAAGGGGTGCCACTGGCTTGTGGGCTTTAAAGGGGTGCCACTAACTTTTGGGCTTTAAAAAGGTGCCATTTACTTATGGGCTTTGAAAGGTGCTGACAATGTTTTTTGATAAACCTTCTACTATAAGTTTTGTTTAACAAAAGTTTATGACAATTTCTAGATGAAAGGGTTTTGGCACTAGTTCTTGACAAAATGCTTCGCAAAGCTTCTGACGAATGTTCTCGACAAAAGTTTTTTACGATAGTTCTTGGACAATAATTTCTTGATACTGGCCCTTTGACAATAGTTTCTTGATAAAAAGGGTTTTGACATGAGGTGATGAAGAGAAAAGAACCTTACCTGAATGACACTTGGTTTGCAAAGCTTAGAGTACTTACCAAGAATTCCTTGAAGGTTCAGTAAACCTAGCTTGGAGCGATATTGTAAAAATGATGATATATGATGGTAATGTGAATGCATGATATGGAATGCTATCATGATTACATAATGTAAAGTCTAATATGGGAGATAACCATAGTTCTCCTTGTACTTAATTCAGACTCCATAGGGATGGTGATTTAGCTTTAATGTGACTATAGACGAAAATTTTTCTAATCCCGCTAGGGATTGTAGGTTTTCCCAGCTCCACTAGGGATATGACCAAAAATCTACTCTCAAGAATTTGGATTATTGCATTTCCCGATTTGGGAAACTTAATTATTTTTTTGACAATTGGAAGGCATTGTCAACAATTTAGAGACCATTCGACTGATTAGGTTGATGTTTCTGGTTTCAATAGAATTTTGATAGAACGCATGGGTCAATTTTTGGTCAACCTAAAATGGTTTTTCTTCTTAAAATGCGGCTTGTGAAAGCAAGAAATGGTTTGGTGTATGGTCATGCTGAACGGGTGTTTGACGCAAAAAGTGCATGATCTTGATGATTAGGACGTGAGCAGAGTTTGCTTGGCTTTCCTTTTCCTTTCGATGTAATATTAAGATATTCTGATGCATATTTTAGTTGATTATTAAACATTATCAACTAATGACAAATGTAATATGAATTGTACAGGGGCTAAAAGAAGTAAGGCAATATTTATTCATGACAACAAAGAGATAAAACTTGGTATACTATTTGACAAACAAGTGATTCGGTGGCAAGAAGTATGATTTTTTAGGCGGAAGATGCCTCTGACAATCATGACATGGATGCTCTTTAGGTGCTTTTCAAGATCTTTCTTAAACAATGAATGTGACTAGTATGAGCTGATCTTTAAAAGATCCCGAGGATTGCTTTGCTTTGTTTTGTAAGTGATCTCAATGTATTCCCCATCAAAATTGATCTTCTCAAGTCAGCCCTGCAGGTTTTCAACTGTAGTCAAGTCAGTTGCCCAGATGCCTTTTTGAAATTTTTTTGGTTTTTTTATTTTTTTTGTTTTTGTTTTGTTTTTGTCCTTTTTTTGCTCTTTTTTTTGTTTTTGTTTTCTTTTGTTTCCTTTTTTTTTAAGGATTCCTTTTAGGCTTTCGCCCTTTACGTGTAATATTTCTTTATGGAATCTGAGTTAACTGGGTTAGGTAAGGAATTACCATCCATTTTTGAGAAGATTAGGGCTTATCTGGAGAAGGCCTATTCATAACATACTGTTCTTCCTAATTAGGGGTCCACTTGCCTTCTGCATCTTTGTGAATTAAGAGGATCTTCTTCAATACCAATTCGCCTAGGTGAAATTGTCATGGGTGCATTTTTTTGTCATGGGCTCGGATCATGCATCTTTGATACATTTGACCATGGCAGATGGCTTTCATGCATTTTTCCTCGATGAGGTTAAGCTGGTCGTATCTGTTCTTAACCCATTTAGCTTCTTTAAGTTTGGTTTCCATCAAGACTCTGAGAGAAAGGACCTCAACTTCGATAAGTAATACAGCTTCCATCCCACAATTAAGAGAAAACATGGTAGCACTCGTGGAAGTGCAAACTAAGGTCTGATAGGCATGAAGTGCAAAGAATAGCTTCTCATGATAATCTTTATAAGTCTTGACCATTTTCTCAACTATTCTTTTAATGTTTTTATTGTTGGCTACCTCGACTGCCCCATTCATCTTTGAGGGATAAAGGATAGAATTATGATGCTGGATCTTGAATAGTGAGTAAACTACTTGCATAATTTTATTATTTAAGTTGCTTGCATTGTCTATGATGATTTGGTTTGGAAGGCCATATTTACAGATCATGTCTTGCTTGATAAACTTACAGATAGTTGATCTAGTGACATTAGCATATGAGGCAGCCTCCACCTATTTAGTGAAATAGTCGATTGCTACCAAGATAAAACAATGCCCATTAAAAGCTTCAGGGGTGATTAACCGATCACATCCATGCCTCACATGGAGAAGGGCCATGGGGCCGTCATGACATGAAGTGGCGCTGGAGGACCTTGATCTGGTCCATATAGATTTGACACTTATGGTATTTTGGGGCGTAATTGATATAATCTTTCTTAAGGGTCAACCAGTAATAACCCACTCTCATGATTTGCTTAGCCATCCAATGTCCATTAGCATGTGTGCCATAAATCCCTTCATGAACTTCTGCTAGGGTCTTTTTGGCTTTAGAAGTGTCAATGCATCTGAGTAATACTTGATCATAACTACTTTTGTATAAGATTTTTCCATCAAGAACAAATCCCAAAGCCAGCCTTCTGATAGTCCTTTTGTTAGTCTTAGTTGCATGTTTGGGATATTGTTGATCTTTGATGTAACGAAGGATGTCATAGTACCATGGTAGGCCATCCTTCTATTTTTAAAAACTATGAAAATGAACTATAGTTATGTAGATGCTCATCTAGATGGGAGCAATGTTTGACTCTTGGTTGACTTTAAATATGGATGCCAAGGTTGCTAAAGCATCAGCTATTTGGTTTTCTTTTGTGTCGAAAACTAATATCATCAAATTCTTTCTTAAGCTCTGCTATCAGCTTCCTATCTGCATCAGCTTGGCATTGCGAGTCTGCCACTCTCCTTTCAATTGGTAGATGACTGAGGCCGAATCACCAAACACCCGTAATATCTTGACATTCCTCTCAATGGCTGCTTGAAGCCCTATGACACAATCTTCATATTCTGTGATATTATTTGTGCAGCCAAATTTAGCCTTGCTGTGAATGGATAATGACTCCCATTGGGTGACATCAATATTGGCCCAATTCCATGTCCTAGAGCGTTTGATGCTACATCAAAATACATCTTCCAAGATTGATCTTGGTTAGAGGCATCTTTATCCTCAGAAATGCATATTAGATCTTTATCTGGGAAGTCAAAATTTAAGGGTTCATAGTTGTCTACCACTCGACTTGCCAAAAAGTCAGCTATCGCACTGCCCTTGATGGCCTTTTGACTAACATAGGCAGTGTCGTATTTAGAAAGTAAGATTTGCGATCTAGCTAGCCTTCTCGATAGTGCAGGGGCTTTACATAGATGCTTGATAGGATTAAGCCTTGCAATCAACCATGTGGTGTGATACAGAATGTACTGCCTGAGTCTTTTGGCTATCTACACTAAAGCACAGCATAACTTCTCGATCGTGAAGTAATTGCACTCATATTCCATGAACTTTTTGCTTAAGTAGTTGATTGCTTGTTCCTTTTTTCCAGACTCATCATGCTACCCTAACACGCAACCCATAGAATTATCAAAGACTACCAAGTACAGGATTAAAGGTCAACAGGGCATCGGTGGTACCAATACTGGCAGGCTTGACAAATAGTGTTTGACTTTATCAAAGGCTTCTTGACATGCTTCATTCCACTCTCATGGATTTTGTTTGTGAAAGAGCCAAAAGATGAGGTCACACTTATCAGTGAGCCGGGATATGAATCTGGCAATACAGTTTAGTCTTCGCCAAAAGCTTCTCACTTCCTTTTGGGTTTGAGGTGGTGGCATATCCTGAATGGCTTTGACTTTGTTTAGGTCAACTTCAATCCCTTTTTTGCTGACTACAAAGCCTAGAAGCTTATCCGAGGAGACTCGGAAGGTGCACTTGGCAGGATTCAATTTGAGTTAAAACTTTTGTAGCCGTTTAAAAAGTTTTTGAAGGTCTATGACATGCTTATTATTTTTCGTTGACTTGGTAATCATGTCATGAACATAGACCTTAATTTTTTTGTGCATCATGTCATGGAATAGGGCTACCATGGCTCGTTGATAGGTTGCCCTACCATTTTTGAGTTCGAAGGGCATGACATTATAGCAAAATGTCCCTCACATTGTTACAAAAGTTATTTTCTCCATGTCTTCAGGTGCCATCTTGATCTGGTTGTAGCTTGAGAATCTATCCATGTAGGAGAACAAAGAATTCTTGGCCGTGTTGTCTACCAAAGTGTCGATATAAGGTAACGGGAAGTTATCCTTAGGACTAGCTCGACTTAAATCTCAATAATCAACACACATTTGAACTTTGCCATCTTTCTTTGGGATTAGGACCATATTAGCAACCCATTCTGGATATTTGGCTACTCCAACAAACCCTACACAAACTGCTTCTTGACTTTCTTTTTAATTTTGAGAAGCATTTTTGGCTTCATCCTCCTTAACTTTTATCGGATTGGTTTGCATCTAGGCTTGATGGGAAGCTTGTGGACCACTATATCAGTGTCTAGTCCTAGCATGTCTTGATATGACCGAACAAATACATCTTGATATTCCTGGAGTAGGTCTATCAACTTTATCCTAGTTGTCAACTTTATTGAGGTTTCGATTTTAACCTTCTTTTGATCCCCTTGAGTTCCCAGATTTATTACTTTCGTTTAGTTTTTATGGGGCATGATCTGCTTGTCCTCTTGCTTAACTAATCGTAAGAGGTCTGGTGGTACGAAGCTTTCTTTGATATCTTTTTTATGATTGACTTCACTAGTGCAAATTGGCTGTTCAAAATCGATCTTCAGAGACCCACATACACATCCATGTCACTATCATCAGGACACTTGAAACAGCAAACAAATAAACATTGTAAAAAGCACACACACAACTAAGGGATTTGGTTAAAAATGAAGGTAAAAGAGTAATAGAGACAACAAGGTTGAAAAATGATACATAATATGGAATGTTATATGCAAAAGTCATTTCATTGATAATGTTTAATAGAAAATGCCTCTTACATAGGACACCTATCTGCCCTTGGGCGAGGGTAGGTAGGTTTTCATTTCTTAATGTTACATGAAAGAGACAGGAAAAGTGTAGGGGCTTCCGTCATGACCCTGTCATTAAAATCAGGTCATAATGGAAGGACACGAAATTTATGGCTTAGCATCATGGAGATAAAGGTTATTAAGTGCTCTGTTTAGGATGACCAAGACATTTTTAGCCTTTTGCTTTTTTGGTTGGCTTGGATCTATTCGTCTTTTCGAAAAAAATATCTCATGGAAAGATGGGAACATTGTCGGCTTTGATTCTTCCTTTCGACCCAATGATTGTGCCATCTCCTAGATGCAGATATTCTTTTCTTACTGCTTGCTTGAGTACGCATTGGCCTTGAATCCTAAGCCTCTTTTGTTTGCTTGAGTGGTGACCTGTAGGGCTCGAGCCACCCCTTACAGATTCTTGCCAAGCCCTTTTTCAGCATGAAAACCTTTAACAATGGTCATTTTAAAACTCGAGTGGGTACTCTTTGATAAGTGGGGTTTAACTATTTGTAATCCTTCTCCCATAAATGTTGCATTAATGAACTCGAAGGATTGGAAGGATCACTCTGGTGCATCCTCATTAGGCTCTATGTAGATATCCTCAGTGAAAGCAATGGCGATCATTTCTTCTTCAGCTCTAATGGTGACTACTTTATCATCTATCATAACTTTGAGCTTCAATGGAGAGAGGATGGGAGAGCTCTGGCGGAGTGTATCCATGGCCTTCCTAATAGGCAGTTGTAAGAAGGATTAATATCCAAAACTTAAAAGGTAACTTCATATATACATGGGCTAATCTAAAGCTGGATTGTGATGTTTCTAATTATTTTGTGACATGTACCATCAAAAGCTTGGACTATGGTATGGCTACTCTTGATGTTGGATTGATCAATAGGGAGTTTCCTCAATGTAGTCATAGGCATAACATTAAAGGCTGACCTATTGTCTTTGAGTACTTTGGGCAAAATGCATCTCTTACAATAGGTAGTGATATGCAGAGCTTTATAATTGCCCCTGCCTTCAGGTGGGATCTCATCATCAGTGAAGGAGATATAATTATCAGCCATAGTGTTATTCAGTAGCTGATCCAACTTGTCCACGAGGATGTTCGAAGGCACATATGCTTTTTTTAGAACCTTCAATAATACATCTCGGTGAACCTCTGAATTAAAAAGCAGAGATAATGCAAAAATCTTTGCGGGTTGTTTGCTTAACTGGTCTACAATGTAGTATTCACTATGCCTGATGAACTTGAAAAACTCCATGGCTTTTCTTTCACTTACTGCTTCCTTGACTTTCTCGGGCTTGAGATTCTTTGCTTGGACCTGAGTGGTACTCATGCTTGGAGATACATTAACTTTTTATTTTTCTTAAGTTGGGGGAGTGTAACACCTATCACTATGAGTTAGGTGTTTAACTCCTGATAGTTCCATTGCAGCAGTTGAAGGAGTTAGTTCTCCGATCATCACTACTTGATTCTCGTATTTCCATGGGATAGCTTTGTTGCTTTTATACAGGAATAGTTTAGGTACTTCCGTAACTAACTTTGGTGTAGGTGTTGAAGAACTAACCTTAGGACTTAACTTGCCATAAAGAATGAGGGGTCGATTTCTTCCATAAGGTGGCTACATGGTTGCATCCCTTATCATATTGATAGGTTTAGCAGTAGGTGTGATCTCATGATAGAATTCTATCTGTCCTCATTCATCGTTCTTTGAGCCATGGACCTAAACTCCTTGCATGTTTGTAAGGTATGACCTACAACTGTGTGGTAGTCACAGAAGTTGTCGGGATTGTCTTCTAATTTTTTTGTTGTGTTGAGCAACCCGACTTGAATCAATACTTGCCAGATCAATAACATTGGCATCCTTACATCCTCTATGCTTGCCTTTACTTCATATTTGTTCTTAATTTCGATCATGTTTGCAGCTGGCTCAGTGTGGTTTGGTATAAGATTGGTGACAAGATTTAGTCCCTGGTTCATCCTGAACTGTAAGACTTTTGAGTTAATTAGATTTTGGACATTTCATTTGAAAGATATGCAGTTCTCAATGTCATGCCCTACTGCCTCAGCATGATATTCATAGTGAGCATTAGAGTTGTACCGTTGCTAGTATGGTGGCTTCTTTTCTGGGACATAGATTGGGGCCACTAAATAATTTTGGAGCAAGGTTTGGTAGAGCTCTTTATAGGTCATAGGGATGGGATCAAAATGTTGTCTTTGTTAATTTGCACCTCAATTGCTAGGTGCATTATTGGTTGCTCGATTGGTACTTTGGTGAACTTGTGGAAGGTAACTTTGTGGTGGGCTAGATGGGATTGCAAAGGATGGGTTATAGGTTATGGCATTAATTGGCTGAGGGGGTATGGTGATAAGGCAAGAATACAGCATGGTTAGGTGGTAAGGGTCAAGTATTTGACGTCGTTTTGGTTAAGATAAGCTAGCATAACTTATGGCATTGGCCTCTCTTTCCTTTTTTTTTGCTACAGTAGGCTTCTTGCTTGATCTAGATGTTTCCCCAGCTAGCATTCTACCACTCTTAATGGTTGTGTCAATCATTTCTCCAGAGAGAACTAGGTCTGCAAATTTTCTTAGTGGCATTCCCTATGAGCTTCTAATAATAAAGAGCATGTAAGGTGTGAATGAAAGTGGCTGTCATCCCTTTTTTTGTAAGGGAAGGGTGGACTAGGGCTGCTTCCTCTCTCCACCTTTGGGCGTATTGTCTGAAACTTTTAGTGGATCTTTTCTCAAAATTCATCAAGGAAATTCGATTTAGTGCCTAATCCGACACGTGCTAGTATTAATTTAGAAAAGCCTTAGGCAAGTCAACCCATGATTGGATTTTGACATTATCTAGCCCGATATACCACCGAGCTGCTACCCCAGTGAGGCTATGCTAGAAGCAATGGATGAGGAGCTTTTCATCTTTCTCATACCCGGCCATCTTTTGTAGGTACATTCAGACATGGACAGGAGGGTCGATGGTTCCATTAAACTTTTCAAACTCTGGGACTTTGAATCTTAGGGGAATGACAAGGTTAGACACCAAAAACAGTGATTGCATGTCAAGAGCTATGAACTTATCACTCCCCTCGATAGCTTGGAGGCATTTTTCCAGTAGCTAGAACTTGTTCACTTCTTTCACAGTCATGGTGGACTTTTGACCTTCTATTTTCTCTGGTTTCTCATGGTCAAGGGTATTGAATCTGCCGATGAGACTCTTACATTCAACCCTTAAGTGCCGGGAATGAATTGACCTATCACAATGGGATTAAGGTAGATGATTGGCAGAGCCTGAGTGGTAGGTGTAGGAGCAAGTCATTGTTCTTGTGTAGTTTCCCCTTGGGCAGGTTCTAAATTATTGGTAGGGGGACTTTCAGTGTTAGAAGGATCATTCCTTATTTCTGCAGTACTAGCTTGCCCTTTTTCTTTCACAAAGGCGGTTATTAGTTCCATAAGTTTTGTGATTTGATTTTGCATTTCCTATTGCTGATGAAACATCTGGTCTTATGATTCCTTAACCATTAGCTCAAGTCGCTCAATATGAGCTTCATGATCACTCTCCATGATTTGCTTATGGAGTTGTGTGTTATAGCAGCATGTGATGTAAGGTTTCATGTTCCTGATTGATCTTGGAATCCCTTGTACTTTTATGGCCCAATTCCCGTATTAGACTTTTATTTATTTATGATGCAATGACGAGTTAAGTCATAATTGATTGATGAATGATTGATTTATTTATGATGAATGATTGATGCAAGTGGAATGAAAAATGGTGAAATTAAATGTGCATATGCATTAGAGACAATTGATTCTTGGAACAACTTTGTCAATAACATCATTCATTAAGCCACAAAAGGTTTTTCTTTTATGACAGGATTACATCTGAAAGTATCTTACATGATTACATTGTATAATCACATGATCAACAAAACCCAACAGTCGTTGCTCATAATCTCTAATAGGTATGATGTCTCGCCTTATGGATCAAGCTATTTCAATCATGTCATCTGCCTCTCATTGAGCCATCTAAACTTCTTCAGTGAGGTGCTGATGTTGGTCTTGGTAGTTCAGATGTGCTTGGTCGATTGTCGCTTGCCAATCTAGTTTGCATTGCTCAGAAGTCCTTGTTAGTTCATTGATATAACCTTGATGATCCTGAAGAGACTATTCTAACTCTTAGATTCTATGAGTAAGGGATTCATTTTCAACCTTGACAGCTCTCACATCTCCCATTTGGGCCTCAAGTCTTTGATTCCTTCGTTGGTAGGTAGAAGCAAGAGCACGTGCCTTCGTGAATTTTTCTTTACTAGTTTTGATTTCCTTCTTTTGCTAATTTAGCTCATGATTGAGAGTGGCAACTTTTGCTTCCCATTCGACTGATGTCTTGCCTATACGTCGGGATTTGTTACCTTTTTGGAGTGTCATATAGTCCTTGGTCAGGCTCTCGAGGTCATCTTTGAAGCAATCCTTTTCTTTAATGACTTGATCCATTTCACCGCTCCTAAGATAGATATCCATCTTTGGCTAGCCTTTTTCCTCTTTAAGTGAGAGATTTCTATAGCAAAGGATGCCTTTCCTCGCTCGAACTCCCTCCTAAGTAGCTCAATCTCTGTAGGCGGTTCCTCCATTAGGATTTGCAACATCCCAGAGCTAGGTGGTGGCAAGAGATTGTTGATACAGCAGAGTCTCCATTCTTTGTATCCAAGCATGGTGGGGCTTCCTCTCCAGTATTTTTCCATACAATGGATCTTCTTCCAAGCTTGGAAAGTTAACTGGACTTTCGCTTTATAACTGGGCTCTCTATATTCAAAATTCAATGTCCCAAGTCTTCCAAGAACAGGATGAATTGCTGGCACTGAAACTGATGCAATACCAATAGAAGAGCATAATTGGTGTTTCCACATAATCCTAGGAGTGGTAGACAAGTGTAGTCTCCACATCTATACACAATGGACTAAGGGAACACCCATGGAGCTTTCCACGTGATTTCTTCCTCCTTGACATTTCGTAATTCCTTGACCCAATGCTTTTCTATCTTATCTTGATGACATTCTTCCTCCAATGTCATCAAAAGAAGACTGATCTTGAAGAAGAAATTTCGCCTGACTTTTCCTAAGATCACCTAGGATCTATATATGAAGCAACAGGGTGCACCTGATAAACCTTCCTATTCCTATTTTTTTACAAAAGCTGAAGGCGCGGATGGTTTCGATGATGATGGCAGAAGTAGGGTTGATGTTGTAACATAGGCAAGAAAAGAAATCTATGACTGCTACCTCTATATAACCTAAAGTCTTTGAGAATATAACGAGCCCGTAGATTGCCAAAGCATAGACATCTTGAGCTTTCTTTTGATAAAAAAGATTTATCATTGCCTCTTTCAAGTTGGCCCAAGAGATGCATTTGCTGCTCCCTTTTAGTTTCACGTGATTGTCAACCCATACTTCTGTGACTCCAAGAAATTGCCTCAACCTTTTCTTGAAATGAAGAGACATTAGTGCCTTGCAGTAAATCCCATCTGATTTGGCCCTTTCTATGTTGAGTAGGGTTGTGTACTCATTAATGGTAGGGACTAAATCTTGTTGGTTAAAGGTGAAACATTGATAGGCCAGATTCCAGAACTTTGTCGCTGCTCGCAATAAGCCATCATCCAACTGAACTCGAAGTAAGAGAGCTATATCCCTATACTTTTTAATGAAGGCTTCTTTTGTGTTGCTGACCCAATTGTCCTAAATGTGCTTCAACTCCCGAAAATCATTTTGACGAAAATCGATCTTGACCTCTTCATGCATTTCTAAGACATAGTTAGGATTTAGGATGTCCCCGTCTTGACACTGGCAACCTTCTGACCATAGTCTGACATTTTCAAAGGACTTAATAGTTGAGATAAGCTATTGCTCCATAAATGATGCCCCTTGCTGAACACCAAACCAAAACAATTATCCTAAAATATAGTAATGATGGTTATGATGAGATGATGCATGCACCAAAACATAAACAAAGGGAAATGAGTTAGTGAAATGTATAAGAGACAAATGTAATAAATTAATGAATTTAAGAACATCAAAGAAAAAATTCATAACATGCCTCGACCAAGGTGGTAAGACAAGAAACGGGCAGCGTATCAACATGTCCAGATGCAGCCTGCCCTTTGTGAGGTGATGCAAGATCTTATTTTGATGGAAAAATAATCAATCAGTAGTAATATTCATTTATCACCACTAGTGCGGATGCACATTAAGCCATGACTTAGACAGCATAACAGCTTACAGTATAAGACATTGTGAATGATGGTTTTTGTTCATTATCACTTATTTATACAAAGGTTAGCTATCATTCGGGCGGCACTACGTTATGCCTCGGTAAATGATAAAAATGCAGATATGATGACAATTGTATACTCATTATCACCTACATAATTATGGTAATTAAAAGTAAACGTTAGGAATGTTTCCCTGAGTGACTCTATTCTTTGGGTATTCTAGCAGCGTTTCGGTATGGTTTGACATGGTTTAGCTTGTAGGGCTCACTATATGAGGTTTAAGTTGATGCCTCTACAAATATCCAAATTACTCCTCCATCCAGTAAAGACAGTCGAGGGAACTTGATCCTAGACCCATCATGGGTTTGGTGGAACAGGTTCGATCCGTTGGATGTATTTGCTTATGCGAATGCGAAGGGTTACTCATGAGAGACATAGGTAATTTACATTCAGGAAGTTATTGCTATGCCTATGCAAAGGGTTACTCACGAAGGCAGATAGCTCACTTCCTCCTAATGATTGGGTTATAACCACACCATGGATTTTGGTGGGACACTAATGCACATGCAAGTGCATGGTATGTGATGGGGAAATAATCAAACCTTTTTGTTTTCTTTTGTATTACCATTTTATTAAACTAATGATTATTAAAAAATAAGTCAATCCTGACAATTATGCCAAACAAAAGATTAATTGACAAAATGAAAAAAGGGGTCATGGTTAAATAATGATCAAAGATCGAAAGAATCGAGAACCTAGCAAGACACAGCTAGTTATTGGCCTAACTCTCTATACTGTCCCTAGCAGTGTCGCCAAGCTATCGCAATGTACCCCCGGATAGATCCTCATGGATCTATGAGTGCATATGACTTAAAATATTTCCTTGACTTGGAATGTCTTCTTGATCAAGACTTTTCCTTCGTGACGTGATGAGAATGAGAAAGTACAAATTCTCAACTTATGACACAATAAGAAAGATATTATAAGTTGTATGCAGCCATAGATCCACGAGGATCTACCCTGGGGCACATTGCAACAATGACCACTTTGTGCCACTAGGTGTTGAACACAAGATGTTGTAATTAGAAACCTATAGGTGTGGTGCCAAAGTGTCAAGAGAATCCTTGGCATAAGCCTCTTAGTTATATCAGGTAACAAAGGCAGCCATAATTTTAATTTTAATTAAAATAATTATTTTATTAATTTAATAAGAAAACCCATATGTGATGCCAACCGTAGTATGGGTGCCCACTATAATTCGACCCATGCTTTACTGTCCATTGACAATATTTTTTCCTAAATTTATTTCATGAAATTTAGTCTGCTTAATTTGAAAATTAATTAATTCTGATTAAACCGTTAACTTTATTTAGCCCAATAATTTTTAATAACTCTAGTTCTAATTGAAAATAAAATCATGTTAATTTTATTTGAATATATCAATTATGTACTAATAATCAAAATAAAATTAACTATAATAAAAATAATTAATTTAATCACAAATTAAATTTAATAAATAAACTAATTTTTCTTATTTTATTGAGAATATTTTTCATATTTCATTTATAAATAAATATTTAAACAAGACACAAAAGATATTAAATTAATCATATCTATTTAATTTAGATTAATTCCTATACTTATCAGACGATAAATATAATTAATTTAAATTACAAATTCTTGTCTAAATAAATATTTAATTTAAATTAAATATATATTCTAAATAAATAACACCAAAAAAATCATTTTCATTTATTTACTAAAGAAAATGCCCACACTCTTAAAGTCAGTGAATCCAGCATATCACTTCACCATGTTGAGAATTATCCATCTATGAATATTTCACTCAATAACCATTCATTAAGGAATTATGTTGAGCTAGTGGAGCAACCAATCGGACATTTATAATTAAGCTCCAATAATTTATGTATTATTTATTCTACAATGAATAATTAATCACATAATTACTAATCTCTAAGTCGTACGACTAAAGACCTGGGACTGCACTCCCAATTATATATCATAGTATGCAAGCTTTATAAATAGCCTTTGAGTCTAATGACCTTGTCATTTGTGTAATACCCTCATATGATATCCGTGATCAACTTAAGATTAAAATATTCATTTTACCTACTTAATCACTTTATCTTAAAGTTTCATTATACTCTCTATGTAAAAATGATTGTTTATCACATGTAAATAATTTATCAGTTGACATACAAATAGCCGAGGCCTTGTTCATTTTCATTGTACTGTATAATGCCTTTTAAGAGGATAACCTTAACTCTTTATGAGACCTATGATTCCATATCTATAAGTAAAGTTCTCATTGATATAAATCATATGCCCAGCGAATTGATCTAGTAACCTACTACTTTGAGATGCTTTAGCCTTTGGAATGTCAAAGCATACAAGTTATACACATGGAGTCAATTACTTACTCAGGATTAAGGTAATTACACAATGGACATCAAAAGTGAATTAATCCATGTAAACAGACTTATTAATAGATTAATTGCACTTTGGTTTAGTCCAATATATCACCACTATTAGGCAATACGTATATGTCTCTACTAATGACTAAGATAAGCCATCTCCCTAATTGGATTTGGATTACATAATAGTCTTAACATGAGTTAATTGCTCACATTAACCCCATAGACTATGGCTATCAACTTAGATTACTTACCTTAGAATGTTGTCTTTCCACATATAAAGTGCATTATATGCAACATTGTAATGGTATAAACACAAGTAGTCAATGAGCCATATTTGGTTACATATACTTTAACATGTAAATCTAAATAGCAAAATATACTGAACCCTTAAATATATATAAATAAACAACTCAAACTAATGAAATACATCAAAATATCTTTCATTTTTAGGGTATTCCTCACAATTTCCCACTTACTTTTATGAGAGTAAATAAGTTATGTGTCACATCCTGATACCCTCAATATACCTTTCAAAACTCCTAGCCACCATAGTATTAGTAAAAGGATTAGCAAGATTGTCCTCAGATGTGATTTTGCAATGTCAACCACTTCTTCTATCACCTGCTCTCTTATATTGTGGTACTTCCAGTCTATATGTTGTGTCCTTTTATGGTGATTAGATTCCTTGGTGTAGACATCTTACTTTGTTTGGACTAGTTTTCGGCATCCTAGGAGTTAGGTAAAAATGATAAAATCAAAAAAACAGTGTTAGCTATATTAGGTTTGAATTAATCTTAGTTTTGATATAACTAAAACTTAAGCTTAATTAGGTTGTGTTTAATTATTTTTTAGATTAGTATTTTTCCATGAAATATTTTGTAAACACTTTGAAAAACACTAGAAAGTGTTTTAACTTCTTCAAGCACTCCAAAATGTGTTCTTAATACATAGTTTTATATGAAACATTTTTTAGATAAGTTTTACATGTTTTAAAGTCATGAAAACCTTTTCAAATTGATTCTCATGTGAATGTATTGATACACTATATGTATGTATCGATACAATACTTGGCAATAGCTACATAACTTTAAAATGCAAAAATCATTATTCATGTATCGAGGCAGATCTTTTTGTACCGATACAGGATTGTTTAACGGTCATATATTGGACCATTAAATACAATGTATCACTACCAACTTAATTGTATCGATACAGAGGCATGAGGAACAATGGGAAATGACATTTTGAAGGCTCCAACGACAATATTCCTTTACCAAATGTTCCCAATAGCTACAATCATGATCAAGGCTATAAATAATTCCCAACAGCTAGAATCATGATCAAGGCTATAAATAAGCCACTCCAACACCTTCAACAAAGAGAAAAACCAAGAGATTGTGCTTAGAGTCATATCTTTCATTTTCTCCATCATTTTCACTAAGTAGTTTACCTTTGTCTAGGATTAATTTTTCCCATTTTTGTATTCTTCATTTTGTATCTTTAGATACATATTTCCTTTAAGCCCAAATTTGTGTAAACACCTAACCTTTAGAGGTTTTGTTTGTTTGCACTCAAATCCTTGTAAAAAGTGGAGGCTACTACTTAGCCATTGAAAAGTAGAAAAAGTTTCTACTTAGCCTTCAAAAGTAGTGGGAGAGGGTTCTATCTTAGCCATAAAAGATAGGGGTAGAGGTTTCTATCTTAGCCTTGAAAGATAGAAGTGTAAATGTTATACCTTGTCCTTAAAAGGTAGAAAATTCAAGTTAGTGAATTATGAAAATCTGAGGCAAGCGAGGCCTAGGTAGAGGACGTAGGCAATTAAGGCTGAACCTCTTTAAATCTTTGAGTTTGCTTTTTTTTCCCTTATCTTTAATTTTTTATTTCTATTCAATAACTTGCACTCCAAATTTTATTGTTTAGATATCTCAATTTTATTTATCAAAGTTTTAATTTACTAAAATTTTTAAAAATCAATTCACCCCATCTTGATTTCATTCACTATGAAAAGGTCTAACAATTGGCATCAGAGCTTGTGTCTTATTTTTATTTCCTTGAGCAAAAATTCGCAAAAGACCAAGCAAATGGCTAGTGGTGATATTTTTGGCATGGGCCAAGAAGGACGTTCAATCGTGAGGTCTCCTCTCTTCAGCTATGAAGATTATTCATATTAGAAAATAATGATGAGGCTATTTGTCCAAGCAAATGATTGTTAAGTTTGGAAGATAATCGTAAAAGGACCAATCATCAGAACAAAGATGATAGGAGATCTTGACGTTCCCAAGAAAGAATAGGAATGGGATAAGAAGGACATTAAGATGGCTCAACTCAATGCCAAGGCTATGCACACAATTTTTTATGCATTAGGCCCTAATGAGTATAATGGGGTGTCATTGTGTGATAATGACAAGGAGATATGGGATAGGTTGGCTATCACATATAAAGGGACTAATCAAGTCAAGAAGTCCAAGATTAGCATGCTTACTCTTGATTATAAAATGTTCAAAATGAAACCAGAGGAGAGCATCAAGGAGATGTCTGATAGATTCACGAACATTGCAAATGGCTTGAACGGTCTTAGAAAGCTGTATCCTAATAAGGAGATGATCAAGAAAATGTTGAATAGCCTTCCTAAGTCATGGGAAGCTAAGGTGACCACAATTGAGGAATTAAAAGACCTCAATCTTCTTACCTTAGATGAGCTTATCGGATCACTCCTCATATATGAAATGAAGAAAAATCATGGAAAAGAGCCACTAAGAAAGTGGGCATTGCATTAAAGGCTTCCATGAGTAAGAAAGAGAAAGACGATGATGAAGATGATGAAAATATGGAGATGATCATTTTTGCCAAGAAATTTAAAAAGTTTATAAAGATGGATAAAAGGAAATCATCCTAATCTAAAAAGCTTAACAAGGTGGTATGCTACAATTGCAACGAATAGGGCCATGTCAAATCTGATTGCCCATTATTGAAAAAGAATAAGAAAAAGGCATTTATAGCAACTTGGAGCCATAGTGACTCTTTCGATGATGATGACTTCAAGGAAGACCAAATTAGCAACCTTTGCTTTATGGCTCTTGATGAGCCAGAGGTAACCTCAAACTCTCTAAATTTAAATTCCTATACATTTGATGAGTTACAAAATGCATTTGATGATCTCGTAGTTGAGTTTGAGAAAATGAACTCTAAACACAAGAAAATGATTTCAAAATTAAAAAGTGAAAATGATTTACTATTAAAATCAAAAGCTTGTTTTAGAGAATGGAAATAAGGAATTGAAAAATGATTTATTGACTCCAAGCTAAGTATTAACTTTTTGGATAAAGTCAATTTTCATTTGAATAGAAAGATTAAAAGCTTGGAACAAGAAAAAAAAATTATTTTGGACAAATTTTTCAAGTTTATGTGACCAAGTGCTCACATTGCAATTTTCATGGTCATAATTTTCATACTTGTCCTATCAAGAAAAGGACACAATTTAAAGTTAGGAAGTATGGGTTCCTAAGGGAACCAAGGCCTTGAGACTAACATTCAAGGACCTAGAGCAATTTGGGTACCAAAACTCAAGTGAAAGTTTCTTGTAGGTGTTTAGAGCAATAAGGACCAATGCAATACAAATGATGCTCTAGACACATAAAGAAGTATGATGGGTAACCTCTAAGCTTTAAAATTTTTATATGTGTATTGGTTATTCATGTTGTGTTTATTAATGCTTTATTGAATTTAAAAAAAAAAAACTGTTTTTAATAAATGGGTTTAATAAAAATTCTTGTTTTACATCATAAGCAATTATGAGCTTAAATGTGCATGCATTTGATGATTTATTTCTTGATGATAATATGATAAATTGATTTGTGAAATGTCATTATGAAGCATAATTTAAGAATGCTTTTTACATAGAAGGTTGATTTTGTTAAACTTCATGCCATAAGTTATTAAGAAGCTCTATTGCATGACTAAATTATATGCATATCCTTAAAGGGAGCGTTTAGAGCTTACTTATAAGATATGATAAACATGCATTAGTAAGTTCTTAAGTCTCTTTCATACTTAATATTCAACTATGCTTGCATGAGATTTAGGATGTTTGATTATTTTGTAAGTTCATGATTTATGGCTCATGCAAGTTGGTAAACATTGAAAATACTTTTTAAACATGTGCTTATGTGGTTTGAATGAAAATCTTTTAATTGCATATTGCCTTACTTATGTGACCAAACATGCCAATTCATTCAAACTTGATTTTAAAAGTTATTCTAATTTGAACTTTAATTATTCATATGAGTTTTAAAGGCTTAAATTCAAAAGTTTGCTTTAGAATATAAAATGATGGGTTTTGCAATGCCAAATTGCATATTTTCCTAAGAATTTTTCGAAACACTTAAAGCATGTATCGATACTTAGAGTCTTGTATTGAGACAATGAACAAAAACCTAGAAAAACCCAACATATATCGATACAATGAACTTTGTATCGATACATCACTATGTGTATTGATACATAAGGCCCCTGTATCGATGCAAGCAATGAATTTTGGCTAATTTCATTTTTTTTTGCTTTTAAATGCAAAATTAGTCTCCTTAATGTGTTTCACTTAAAATCCTTTAATTTTATAATTTCTAAATCTTGATAAACGTCATTTCATAACTCATCACATGCTTAAACATCATAATTGATTCATTGATGAGTGTTTCACAAATCAAATACACTATGTGCTCATATTGCCTCATAATGCAGAAAAATACAAATCTTTCTATACATTATTATTATTATTATTTTGCAATAATTGGTACCATATATGATTAATATTCATCATTCATCAATATTTGGTATCACTTATTTTAAATGTCATTAAGCGCGCTAAACATTTTTCATTCTTAACAAAACCTAAGCTTGTTGAATATTCTTTTATAATTAAAATCTTGGTACCTCTAATGCTCATCTTTTTGCAAGATTATTTTTAAGTTTTGCAAGGTTCATGGAGATAAATCCATCCTTGAAAAATGAATACTTGCATAGATAAAGTAAGCAAACTAAGCATGCAACCTCTTCAAATCAAACCAAAACCATCAAGGAATGCTCAAACACTAAAAGTGATGATCTTCCAAGTTATAATGAGCATATCATCAAAGTTTGGTAAGGTTGAGGTAATCATTAAAGAAATGCTATTAAATTCTTATCCTTTAGCATTAAGTTTAGTGACATACATGAGTTAATTATATATGTAATAGGTATTCTAGTATGTAATGTATGCTTAAAATATTTGCTTTGAAGGAATATTTGAACATGTCTAAGTGAATAATTCTCATATTTAAGCATGTTCTTTGATTGAATGTTTGATAAAATGATTTTATTGACATATCATAAATGAGCAAATGATCTTCTAACCTATGAAAGTTTATTACATTTTTTTTGAAATTTTTTTAACATGTTATATGGCATCTATTGTTGTATGCATGTGTACTAAAAAATTCAAAAATTTGTATCTATTGTGCATCTAAACACCAATTGGATTAGTAATTCTTAAAATCCTTTAACAATTGGTATGTTCTGTCTCTCAAATGTGCTTAAATGACTACGAAAGAATACAAAAATTGGATGAACTACACGTTAGGACTTAAATGCACATATTTTCTCAATAATTGGTATACATTCTCTTAAATGTTTCAGACTTAATATACTTTCTAGAAATCTTGTTGAAATTAGTGTCTTAGCTTTTAATTAATCTACTTTCTCCTTTTTGGCATTCCAAAAAGAGAGAGAGTTTTAGGGTTAATTTGTTTGTTTGTACTTCACTTATATATATACTTAGGCTAGCAAATAGGAGGATTTCATATGTGCTTTCATTATTCATATTATTGAAATCCTTAAGATTGTTTGTTGGTATTCTTGAAGCCAAATATGACCGAAAATGCCATTGCCAAGTATTTCAAAATAAACATCCATTCCATAATGCTTTTATTTTTCATAATGCTTTTATTAAGGGGAAGTTTTATTGAAAAGCTTTAAATGATTAAGGGGGAGTGTTACAAGCAAATTCACCTTAAGTTTTATCATATCAAAAAGAGGGAGATTGTTAGCTATATTAGCTTTGAATTAATCTTACTTTTGATATAACTAAAACTTAAACTTAATTAGCATGTGCTTAATTATTTTCAAGATTAGTATTTTTCCATGAAATATTTTGTAAACACTTTGAAAAATACTAGAAAGTGTTTTAAC
>JBBYHM010327768.1:13448-25988 GCA_038381775.1 Adansonia rubrostipa
ATTGTTACACAATGAAGAGGTATTGGATCAGCAATGCTTAGAACCACAACAAGTTTAATAATGAACCTTTTTATCTAAACTGCCTCTTTCGGCTTCATATGTAGAGATATAGTCAGCTTTGTTTTTGAATATACAATTGTTGCTTATTTGGAACTTTTTCAACTGACTGTACCTTCATTAACGATAAATACAAACTTGTGGTTCATCCTAATCTAATTAAAAGTTGGCATAAGTGTAACTTCTAACTCCGAGCTCAGCCCTTCAATAAACCAAAATGATATCCTTGATCCTTTGTAAGTACTTCAAGATATTCTTTACAGCAGTCCAATAACACTTACTAGGACTGCTATGGTATCTGCTCGGATTCTTAAAGCATATGATACATCTTGTCTTGTACATAACGTGGTATACATGATGGATCCAACTAATAAGGCATATGGAATCTCATCCATTCGTGCACTTTCATCTGATTTTTTGGGCACATTTATTTTTAGTAGTGTATACCATGTACCATAGGCAAGTTTCCTTTCTTGGAGTTTTCCATCTTAAACCTTTTAAAAGTCTTGTCTATGTATAATGATTGGGATAAGCCTAGCAATCATTTCAATTTATCTCTATAGATCTTAATTCTTAGTGTGAATACTACTTCTCCTAGATCCTTCATAGAGAATTGTTTGGATAACCAAACCTTAATAGTCTGCAGCATAGGTATGTCATTTCCTAGAAGTAATACGTCATCAATATAGAGTTACAAGAAAATAATTGCCTATGCGTTTATCTTCTTATAAACCTATGGATCATCATGATTTGTTTTGAAACCAAATTTTTTAGCTGCTTTATAAAATCTAATATTTCAACATCGTGAAGCTTGCATTAGTCCATAAATGAACTTCTTAGCTTAAATACCTTATTTGGATTTGGTTGGATATAAAACCTTTAAGCTGTGTCATAAACACCTTTTCTCGTAGATTCCCGTTAAGGAATGCACTTTTTACATCCATTTGCCATATCTTATAATCGTAATATGCAATTATTGCAAGCAATATCCTAATAGATTTTACCGTGGCAACTAGTGAAAATTGTCATCATAATCAATGTATTCAACTTGATTATAACCTGTAGCCACTAGTCTGGCCTTATACATTTTCACATTGCCATGTTAATTTTTCTCTTAAAAACCTATTTGACCTTCTAGGCTTTATCCTTTCGGTTAGGTCAACCAAAGCTTATACTTCATTAACATCCATGGGATCTATCTTTAACTTCATGGTATCAAGCCTTTTTTCAAAATTAATGTCAAGTACTGCTTCCTCATAAGTGGTAGTTTCAGTATCACTAGGCAAGTCATTTCTATTCATGAGAAATCCATATCTCTTAGAGCTTCTTTGATCTTAACAGATCATCGGAGTTCTTATGTTTGAGTATTAGGTTGAAAATCTGATGTTCCATCCCTCAACTCTAGTTCCATAGGGATGTTTATTTATGGTTCTTAAACTTCTTCAAGATCAATCTTACTCTTACTGAACTTTTTCAGTAGAAAGTCTTTCTCTAAGAAGATAGTGTGTTTAGAAACAACTAGCTTTTGTTTGATGGGGTTGTAAAAATAATATCCATAAGTTTCTTTAGGATACCCATAAATTTACATTTATCTAACCTAGCTTTAAGTTGGCCAAACATTATTCACTTTATATAAGTAGGACAAGACAGAACTGGTTTTTTGCCATGCTACATCTCATATGGTGTCTTATCTATAGATTTGGTTGGAATCTTACTTAGAAGGTATGCAGCAGTTTCTAAGGCATATCCCCAAAAGGATAGTGAAAAATCTACCTTAGACATCATGGAATGAACTATGTCTAATAAGGTTTAGTTTCTTCTCTTGGACGTTTCATTGTGATGTGGAGTTCTAGATAGAGTCCATTACAATAAAATGCTATTTTTTGTTAGATGATGCAAGAATTCCTAACCTAAGTACTCTTATTTTTAATCAAATCTAAGAGTCAAAAAATTTTTTGGCCAGTTTATTTCTCTACCTCAACTTTGAACTCTTTAAACTTTTCAAAAGCTTCGTACAAACTTCATTAAGCACGCATACCCATACCTAGAATAATCATCAGTATAGGTGATGAAATATGAATGCCCATTTCTTGCTATTTTGTTTATTTGTCCACATACATCGTATGCACTAGGCCTAATAAAACACTAGCCCTCTTACCTTTCTTGGTGAAGGGAGTCTTGGTCATTTTGCCAATAACATAGCATTTGTGTGTCCCATATGATTCATAATCAAATGGTTCAAGATAGCCTTATTTGTATAACTTGGTTACTCGAGTCTCATTAACATACCCAATCCTATGTGCCAGATATAGGTCTTTGTTGGATCATTCTTTTTTGCTTTCTTCACATTTATATTGAAAAAAGGTATTTTTGATCAAATATGAATATTTCATTTTGTGATGTGTGTGATCCATAAACAATGCCATTTAAAATGATCAAGTAATTATTACCCTTCATTCTAAACTCAAAATTATCATTTTTAATAAGGTTTGAAACTGAAATGATGTTTCTAGACAATCTAGGAACATAAAAGCATTCTTTTAGTTCTAAGGTCATGCTTGAAGGCAATGATAAGATACACATTCCAATGGCAGTGGCCACAACTTTTACTCTATTGCCTATTCTAAGAACTACCTCATTAAAGCCTAATTGTCACTATTCTTTAACAAACTTATGTCTTTACATAAGTGTGATCCACTACCTAAATCAATTATCTAGGTAGTCAAATCAATAATAGAGTAATTCAACTCAATTATGTGAAAGTCAGCTACCTTCTATTTTAAACATTTCTCAACATACTAGTCCGAAAATTTTGGGCTTATGGCATCTAGTATGCCTCATAATACAATTATTATAATTACCATTATCCACATCCTAGTATGAAATAACTATTAATTAGTCTTCATGTATTAAACCAAAATTGACAAGTTATTAAATCTTTATTGGCTTTCCCATTAATTTTTTGTAGTAATAGCCCTCACCATTACACAAAAATCTCTTCAAGGTATTTCTAGTGGGTTGGGACCCCTTTCAACATGTTGTGACCTTGAGTCAGCTCAATAAATCACAACAGGCCTAATTAGGTAGGCAACATAGCTTGCCAATTACATCTCTACACAATTCTCAAATCAATTAGGTGAAAAACTCTTTGCCTAAATGTATCATATATATTTTACATAACCATCACCTCTAACGCTATGCGGTCGAGTTGTACGTATCCGAAAAAATGGCATTAGTCGAGCAAGACTTATCATTCATAACTCAAATAGTTCGGATGGCTGAGTCCTTGAGTTAGCTCAACAAATCTCAATGGTTAGAACTTGAGTATCTTGTTATGTATAATGGAAGGTGTCTTTACCATGCATAGCATGTGACTCAATGTTGAGTAAGGGATTTCATTTGCCTATTCTATCTATGGTTTCATCTTTATTTAGCATGCATAGCATTTTAAAATTATCACATAAAAATAAACCTACTATCATACTTTCTACATGGATGATTACAGACTTTACTAATGTAATCTTCTAAAACCACTAAAGAAGATTACTTGGTCAATTCCTAGCTGATTATGTATAAGATCTCCATAAGTCTTCTTACAATCTCTTGGGCTTCATGGCGCCTTCGCTTGGATTTTTATCTTTAAGTTACAAAATTTTTCCTAACTAATACTATTTTACACTTCTTTGTAATCTAATTACATTAATAATAAAAGAAACCACAAGTTACATTTAAGGGGAGTTACATGGGAAAACAAATTTTATAACTCCAAAAAAATGGAGATAAGGCAATGTACATAGATCTTATTTAATAAAATGTTAAACAACCATATAAAAAATTAACCAAACATAGGTCTAAGTCTATAATCATCCCATACAACCACAACAATTATGAACATATTTAAAAAAAATTTCTTAGTCATGAATTATCCTTTTGGTATAATCATTTAAATTTTATCTTATTTTAATTAAGAAACAATTTCTTACAAGGTTAATCTTTATCTTAATTTTATTAAGACAAAAATTCATTTAATAAGGATTAATCAATTAAATTGAGAATTTATCCAATGTTATCTTAAACATTTTAGGACATTATCTAAATTGGATATTGTTGGCTTAATGATAAAATACGAGTTGTAATTGAAGAATTATTCTAATGAGATAATCTTTCCTTTTTTGCACTTCTATAGCTAACTTTTATTTAAATTTTTTAATTTTAATTTTATCTTAATGTGGCTAACCATAACAAGCCTTAAAGATAAAATCCTAGTAAGAATCAAATTCCTAGAACCTAGGAAGTTGGTGCAAAATAGGACTCCTAGTCTTTTTTGGGTTGCTACACCTATGGAGATTTCTTTGAGCATCATAATGTTGTGTTTCACTCCCACTAGACCTCCAATTGCATGCTGGAAATTGGCAGCATCCAATGCTACCATTGACTCCAAAAAAAAGGTAGCAAGAGGCTAGTTTAATTGTATCATTAGAAGATGTGCACATTAGGTGCCCTAAATGGCTCAGATTCAAAGTCTTTTCAACCCAAACCTATTCCTAAATTTTTAAGAAAGCAAGATGAACTTTTCACGTGGAAATTCAAGAAAAGTTGCAGCCAAACAACATCAAAATTCTAGATTTTTTTAGACCACTATCTAAACACCAAACCGCAAGGATTTCTACACAAACAACACTAGAACATCACCAATTAGTTTTAATCAAAATGTAATCATAAAAAGAATTATTTAACAATTATATATGATTAAAAACATCAAATTAACATTCTATTTTTGTGTGAAAATTTTTAGAAAAAATTCACACTAAATCATAGATCATAAAGAAAACTGAAAGAAAACTCATGCTTACTATTGATGAGACTAAGGCCACATCGATCAAGGCTTCTACGAAGGCTTATGATACCACTTGAAGAATCTTATCTTAGGCATCTGATGCTTACTGTTTGGATTTGGTAAATCGATTTAATAAAAAAATTATTAAAGTAAAAAATCAAAGTAATGTAGCGGAACTAATCGAAACAATGTCAATGGATCAAACTTAGAAGCACTTAATTGATCTACGATCAATAGGAAGAATATAAATCTGATTGTTCATACCTCAATCCAAAAGGTCCATTTTCTTAGATTAATAAAAACTTCGCTTTAATCTTGCACATCAAGCCCGTTGTTATAAACTAAAGCTATCAAAATGTCTAGCCTATAACGGTGATCCACATAGGTGACTAAAAAATCCTTCATAAAGGAGAAATTCTCTATTCTCGAAATCGTGATACTGAATTAGGTTTTGAAACCTCCAAAAGCAATCTATCTTTGCACCAAAATTATAAATATCAGAGAAGAAACAATTTCTCATCAAAGTTCAAAAGAGAAGAGGTGCAAAAACCAAAGTTGCCAGAAATCTTTTTGGAGATTGTGAAATGGTGCTTTTAGGGTTTTATACATTGCTAGAGATAGCATAAGCTAAGGTTTAAATACCCAGGGTTAGAGTGTTTTCAGCTTTTACTTATTTGCACTTTGGCCCTTCATTGTTGAACAATTCAAAAAACTTCTAAGTGACTTTTACTCTTTTATAAATTTAATCCCCATCTTACTTTAAGTTAGTAAAATCACCATTATGTTTGTGACCCATTAGGCCTCTATCATAATGTCAATAAATATAAATTTACTCGATTAAGAATAATTTTTATTCGTAGACCAAGATTGGCATCTAGCATTGTATTATGTCCACTTGATATGCATGACAAGTCAAATTGGTTTTGACAAGCCCTTCAGCATATAGTAGCTCATTGTAAATCAATCTTTTCATCAGATACCCCAAAATAGGTAAGAGTTCAGTGCAGTGTTTACTCTTAACCTCTTCCTTATTAGTATGCAACATTTATGCATTAATTCCATAATTGATATTGCCTTGACCAAGGTCATTGAGTTAACATGGCCTAGGAATAAATGGGATATGTCCCCTTTATATCACTTGAGGTGATGAATTCTCTCTAGACCAATCATTCACCTTTAATATGTTTCATATCATACCCAAAACCAATTTTATTTTGGCATCCATTTGTTGTGGACCTAGAGTTGATGATCTTTAAGTATGATAATTCATATAAAAGGTGAGTGGGTGCCACAAGTTTAAGGACCACTTACACTATTGACACATGAGAGCATTTCCATGAACTTGTTTTCATAACAAACACCCATATGCTATTCTCAAGTATCTTTATACTTCAACTAATAAGATCAGTTGCATGCATCATGTGCATGGAGGCTTAACATATACAACTCTTCGTGCATTGTTAATGCCCTATCTTGACAATATGATAACTAGGAATAGTTTTAGAAACACGACTTTGATGCATAAGGATCTCACAATTGTAACTTTTTACAATTCCATCGTAAAGCCAATATGCTTCATGGGTTTCATGTACATATGATATAAATAACTATTAATGAATTAATCTTATGGATAAAGAAATACCTTATATTATATTAATCAAATATAATGAATATTACATGAAATTACTAATAGCTACTGTGTCACAAGCTAACATGATTGGCTTGCAGGGCTTACACTAATAATTGTCATCAGGATCACATCTGAGGTTATGTTTGACCTCATGCATATAATTTATTCCATAAAATTATAATAAAACAAAATAAAAGCAATGAGAAATAAAAGTAAAGAAACTACTAGACATCTATGTAGATCTTGTAGGAGGCAAGCATTCATTTGACGAAGAAATATCTTGCTTTAAGATATCGTAATCTAGAGTTTTTCAAGTCCTATGAATGTAGATGAGTTGGTGGTAATGGCTCCCTAAGAGATTTCCTAAGATCACGAGCAGTCTAGAAGCATTTTGCCTGTAATGGTTGTCCACACAAATAATCATTGAAGCCTTCATAAGACCTATAGTTTTTTAGTGTTAGCTAGAAAGATTTTGAGCCTTAACCAAAATGGTTAAACCTAATTCTTGCACTTATATTTAAATCAAAAAAGAGAAGAACCTAAAAAAAAAAGAATTAGGTGATGACATTTTGTGATCAATGACTTAACATCTAGGGAGTAAGAATTACCTTAATTTTCTCTTTTAACCTTTTAGTTGCCTTACTTTAGTGATAATTCTACATAAGAAAAAAAGTTATTTTTCCTTATAGTTTCCATAATAGTAGATCACTTCTATCTAAATTAAGGAAAGCTAGAATTTTAATTAAACTTTTACCTCGTGTGAAACTCTTTCACTTTAAATAAACCAAGACTTTTATCCTTAGTTAAACTATTATCTTTTGGCTAAACCATTCACATTCTATATGCTAGGTAAAAGTCAGCCAAGTTGATTCCTAAGTAGATTGTTTGATTTAAAACCATGCCCTAGAGGAGCCAACTTGATTCCTAAGTAGATTGTTTGATTTATAACCCTGCCTTAGAGGATAAGTCATAGTCGATTAAGATAAGCTTTATCTAAGAGAATTAATTTTGTTAAGTAATCTTTTAATTAAGCTAGTAAAATCCTATTTAATTATCTCATTTTACAATTATCAAATGATTATTCAATTTAAGATAATTAAAAGAATTATGATAGGTTAAAAGGAAGAGGCTAGTTTGATTCACAACCAAAATTTTAATATAGGTAAAAATATTTTTTCAACAAGACAAGAATTATTTACCAAGACATGTTTCGTCCAAATTTAAACATTATCCTAATAAGACCATCTTATCTACCATGCAATATACAAGATAAAAAATTTATATTTCATAAATCTAATTTTATGTCTAACTAGTAACTAAAGTTGAATGATTCAATTAAATAAATTTTAACCTCTTATTTCCTCCAAATAAATTTTAAGATTTTATTCAATTAAGTCAAACTTTATTAAATCCCAAATTTAATCCAACAATCATACCTTATTATGTATGACCTTCTAAGTTCTTAGCATGTTGGCAATAATCCTAAATTAAAATTTATGGCTTTTGCACACATAGCCTATGATTTATGAAAATAGATCATGAGTGAGATTGAGTAACTTATCACGATCACCCAAATGCTAATAATTTAGTGTGATCTCATTGGAACCTTTTAGTGACTAGCCTATCATGTAATTTGGTCATTCTAAGATTAAACATAAGCATAGTGCATCATCTACCCATTCTTTAATCCATGTTAATTCTGCTAGTGTATGCTGCAACATGTTGGCAATGATTATAAATTGAAATTTATGGCCTTTGCATACATGGCTTATGATTTATGACATAGATCATGAGCATGATTGAGTAACTCATCACGATCACTTGAATGCTAAAAATTTAGTGTGATCTCATTGAAACCTTTTAGTGACCAACCTATCATGTAATTTGGTCATTCCATGATTAAACATGAGCACAGTGTAGCGGCTACCCATTGTTTAGTCCATGTTAATTTTGTTAGTGTATGTAATTGAACCAATCAGATAAGGACATAGGGTGGGCAATAAATTAACTGTATATTCATTCCTAGTTTGTAACATAAGGTTTTCCTTCATGTTAGTGGCATGATTGACTATTGTGAAACCTTTAATTAGATAAAGCCTATAAAGCTTAAAAGGCCTTGCAAAAGAATAGGAAAATGTCGCAATTATGAGATTCTAATGTATCAAGCCTAGCTCCTAAAAATGTTCTTGGTCATCATATTGTTAAGACGAGGCATTAGCAATGCTCAAAGACTAACTCATGGAATGTCTTCCTACTTAAAAAGTAAGGAATTGATTTCATAGGTTGAAGTATGCGTAGGATGGTCAGAAGGTGCTTTTTTTGTGGAAAAAAGTTCACTGAACATGGCCTATGTAAGAACTCCATTTGATATTAGTCACTCAAGTGTCTATGGAAATGTTCTCACATGCTAGTAATATAACTAGTCCTCAAACTTATGATACTGAGTCATCTTTTATGGGGAGTGTTATAGTTTGATTTCATCACAAAGTAGTCCACTTTGATGGATGCCACAGGTACGGCGATTTTGGGTATGACATAAAGCATACAAAGATAGATGAGTGATCCAGAGAAGATTCACCACTCCTGAAGGAATTTAATTTGTAATCTTGATTTTTTTCATTGTTCGTGTAATTTCTTGTAAATTCTTGATTCATTTTATGAAAAAATTCTTTTAAAATTTCATATTTAAAAAACAAGATTCCTTTCAAGTTCTTAAAACTTATGGTTAATGATTGTGAGCCAGTAAGAAACAATTTCTTACAAACTCATTACATTTTGGCCAAAGAATTTAACTCTATTAACCACAGTTAAGAAAAATTGGGATACATCTCTCTATGTCAATAGAAGTGATGGATCCTTATTGGATCACTAATCTATCTTCATATGCTTCATGTTATACTCAAAAGCACCTTACCATAGGCATCCGTCCTTGGGGACTTGCTCGTGATGAAATCAAAGAATGACACTCCCTATATAAGATAACTTGATATTACAAGTCCAACAGCTAGGTACATAACTATCACATGAAAACATTTCCATAAACACTCAAATTATTAATACCAAATGGATTTCTCACACATGCCATATTTGGTGGACTTGTTTCCCAGAACAAGCATAGTCAAGTTATCTAAAGTATCATTTATATTTCAATCTACGAGATCAATCCCTTTTTTTTTGAACTGCAATACTATCATAATGATCAGAGTTTTCCACTAAAAGGTAAAAATATTGTTTATGTAAAAACATTCAACTCAATCATATATAACGATCGATTGTTTACTTCATAAGTAAGAAGGTTTAATATGCACTAGTTTCTAAGTATTGACAATACCACTAGGAATGTTTTTAGGAACTCAACTTTGATGCATAATGATCTCATGATTGTAAAACGTTGCGATTCATTTCCAATGCCTTTTAAGTTACGTGGGCTTCACCAAATTAGTGAATTCATGATTGTTAGTCATGTCACAAACATGAAGGAAAATCTTATGCCACTCGAATTAGTGACATGTTTGCATTTAATTGATGATATATCTCATGTCCTAATTTGATTTGTTTAAGGCAAACACTTACAATTGTTTCATTATAGTTGTAAAATCAGTTATTGTTTTGCCACCTTCAAGGTCATATTGTACCTATCCTATTTGGTGGAAGTTTAGTCTATAATGTTCCACTTTTCATTAAAGTTTTGATTTACCAAAAAAAAAAATCATGTGAAATATATACTGCTATATTGCCAACCTTCTATTATATAAAATTTTTAATTTATTATGACTTATACTAAAATTGTAGTTCAAGCATATATAATAAATATGATTTTTTTAAATGAAAAACATTAAGAATTATGGAGCTTGATATTAGCTCTCAAGCTAGACTTTAATTTTTTTGAAAAAAGACTTTAATTTAGTGATTAAGTTGTTGATTTGTTGTAAGATGTACATTTTTTCTATAGGCATATACCTATGTGAGTGTGTGTATATATATTGCGATGTGTTAAAGGTATTTTTAGGTCTTATATAGGTCTAATTAATTCCTAAATGATTTTAAGGATTTATTTCTTCGTATCATCTAGAAGAATTCAAGATTTTGTTCTTTTAGTGCATTTACAAAGATCAAACCCTAATTGATAAGAAATAAGAACTCTTCTCTTTACCAATTGGACAAAACTTTTACATCTACAAAAAATTGTTTGCCTGAAATATTTCTTACTTTCATTCAGTACTTCTAAGTACTACTTAAAAGCCTAATAGTTAATATATATTTATCTTTAAATAATTTTTTTTATTATACCTCAATATGAAACATTATTACATTAGTGATTGAATGTGCTTGTATTCTTTTGTACATACTAGTATTTGTTGTCGCGTATGGCGTATGTGAATATTCATTTCTTTATTTATTTAAAAATATGTAATTGTATATCTTACAATAATAAAAATTAATAAATGAATTAACATGTAAAGTTTGTTCAATGTTCAAATTTATAAATTTATTAGTTTTATATAAAATTAAAATTATGAAAATAAAAAAGCTTGTACAAATTTTAACATTTTTATTTTTATCAAATAAATCCATTTAGAATAATTAAAAATAGAACTCTTAAAATAATTTAATGAAAAATTTAAGACTTTTTTATTTAAATGAAATAAAATAAATGTATTTAATGAAATTAAAATTCTTACTTATAAAGTGTATAAACTTATTAATAATAAAATATTTATAATGACAATTTAGAAATATAATTAATAATACACTTGTGATTATTTTCGTTAATTCAAATGATTCTCTACATTCGTACTTTTATATGTACTAGTTATTATGTCATATGCATTGCACGTAATATTACGTATTAATTATCATTAAAAATTTTAACTTATTTTCAAAGTATAAAGTTGCACGACTTTTGTTGGATGAAACTAAACACTATATTAAGTTGTATTAAGTTTGACAGCTTCAATTTTCCCAGTTAGTAATAAATTTTCTAATAGAAAGAGATTAAAACCATACTAGGGATAATCTAATATAAAATGTGATAAATTTTATCATCAAAAAGATCGTTTAAGTAAAGCTTTTCAATAGAATTAAATTCTTATTTATAGATGTAATAAATCTTAATAATTAAAATGGTGAAATTAGTAATATATGAATAACAATGGGCATTTTAGTCAGTTTCAAAATTTTTTATATTTGTTCTTTTATATACACCAGTATTTACTATCATATGCATTTGCACATGAATACTTGTTGTTTTATCTATTTTAAATATATAATTATAAAGTTTAAAATAAATAAAATGTATATTAACTAAAATATGCATTAACATATAAAATTTATTTTATGCAAATATTATATCAAACTATTATAAAATTTATTAATTTTACTAATAATGTAAAATTCATTATCAAGATAAAAATTTTCATGTAAACTTTAACTATTGCATATTTTAATAAATTGACTTAATTTTAAGGGTAAGTGAAAATTTTAAACATTCTAGATAAAGTAATATATAAACTTTTATTTTTATTTATAATTAAAAACAAAAGCTTTTTAATTAAATTAAACTATTTTTATAAATTGCATAGATTTTAGAAAAAAAAAATAATTATAAAGAAAATTTAGTAAATAAAATAAATAACAATAATTGTATTCATCAATTGGAAAGATTTTTCATTTTATAGATTATAGATAATGAGACTTGTTGGAAGAAAGTGGCATATATGCATATAGATATATATATATATATATATATATGTATATATATATGTCCCTCATTGTTGGTATTTCAAATTTTAAAAGCGAATCTTTCTGATCACGCAAGAAAAGTGAAAATATTCAAAACTTGAAACAATATAAAAGGTAATTTTTTTATCCGATTGAATTTTAACTAAAAGCCTCAATTGATAATTTTAACGATTGCTTTCTTATAATTACATAAATTGGTATTTTGTATATTCCAATTAAATTTCACAAGCATTTTTTGAACCACAATCAAAGTGTCACATTCAATTATGTAAAC
>JBBYHM010327988.1:0-25983 GCA_038381775.1 Adansonia rubrostipa
TAAAATTACGTAAAAGTGATTACATTTAACATAAAATAAAAAAATTGATGTAAACTATACTTAAACCCGAACCCGACTTAAACCCGAACCCGAACCCGAATTGGCTCGAACCTGAATGAACCCAAACCCAAAAAAACCTGAACCCGAATGGATCCGAACCCGAATCAACCCGAACCCGAAAAAGTCTAAACCCAAAATGACCCGTCTCGAACCCGCCCGAACCCACCCAATTGCCACCTCTAGCCTTAATAATGTATTCAAATACACCCTGTTCTAGGTTAGGCTTGATGATTGGGTCAATTGAGCCAATTACTAACATACCTAAAAGGCAGCCCCATTTTGAAGTGTTTTTTAGAGCCCAATTAAAAGTTTTTTAATTAGCTTGTCCAAGATGGGGTTTAAATAGTAATTTATTAATATTTTAGCTCAATAGCAGACTTAGGATGGCTATTCCATTCGCCAAGCCTATTAACAAGCCCAATTTGGAGTAGTTCACAACTAGACTCTCTTAACTTGCCAATTAAGGCTTTTGGCCTAACCCTTTTAATTTACATGTTAGGTAATTTAATTCATAATTAAATTTTCTTACTCAAGTAAAATAATTTTTTACTTCATGTAAATAATATTAAATAATTAATTAAATAATTATCAAATAATTATTTAATTTTCAAAACTATAATTAGTTGGCTTTATTTAATAAATCCCTAAACCATGTCTACAGTAAACATTATCTTAATAAAACATTCTTATCTTTACTATCATATTAAAACATCTCTAATTACTTTTCATAAATCTAATTTATGTCTTAAATTATTCTTAATTGAACTTATTTAATTAAGTCCTCCTCATTATACTTTTTATTTAATGAAGTTGTACTTGATTAAATCCTGATTTTAATCCAATAGATCATCTTATTGTATATGACCTATTAGACTTACATCATAATGAAAATAAATATAATTACCTAATTAAGTGTATCTATATTTATAGACCAAAATTGGCCTCTAGCAAGGCATCATGGCCACCCACTATACAGAAAGAGTCAATATGACCTCTTAAGAAACATTTTAGTAATCACCTCTTAGTGTAGTTCAGTCTTTCTCTAGATGTCCTAGAAAAATCATCATGTACCAATCCATATTAGCTCTTGCAGCTTTTGGTTAACCTTATTGTCACCACGTGCCTACTTTTAAAACTTCAGACAATCCAAAAGGGTTAGTGCATGCAACTTAAAAAATGTACGATAGTGGCCGTGGTCGAGCCTTTGAGTTATCCCATGATCAGGATTTGGATTAGGTGTAGTAATATGAAGGGAAGAGAGACTGTTGGGCGAGTCACTCATCTAACTAGTCTCAGATGGTCACCATAATGTGGCAATAAACTTGAAGTCACCATCGATCATTTCAAGCTAGGTAGGATTGGATGCCTTTTGAAAATAATATTCTGAGTTGCAAAACTCAAACCATCGATTTCAAAGTCTACAAAGTCTAGAGATTTATTAGTTAGGTTCAAAAGTTGGTTACACATGGAAAAGGATTAGCGCCCCCATGATGCCCAAAACTGGTACCCGCTAACTATATTTCACTTTGATTTAGGTTTAATCAATTCCAGTTGGTCATTATTTAAATATAGTCCCCTTTTTTATGCATGAAGGTTTAGTGGAAAATGTAAATCCGGGTTTTAAAAGAAGATTTATATCACCTATGCACCACGAAGGTACAAAGAGCATAGGGAGTTTTATGAAAATAGTTTTCGAATTAAATTTTAAATTTTTGAATATTTCGTATTTTGCACTAGAGAGATACTGACATGGAATATTGCCTTGTAAAAATTTTTTGAAAATGAATTTTAAATATAAATGCACGATAATCACTACAAAAAAGGAAACATGTTGGTAAGATGAAAAAAAATTTAATAATATCATAAACAAACAATCATAAACAAAGGAACGTAAAAAAGAAGGATGATTGGAATGTATCTCATAATTATCTTCGATTATCAAAGAATAACCAAGATGACAATTTAGAAATGGGCTTGGATTTAGGGGTAAATTGAAGGATGAAAAGGATTTTAATAAAAACAATCAGTGGCTTTCAGATGAGAGAAAATTTTGATATTTTTTGAGGTAAAAGTGGGATTGGAGTATCCCCTCGGAGAGGTAGGGTTTTAGTATACCTAAAGATAAAGTTATGAAAATAATTAGGAATAAAGAGAAAATTTAAGTTTTTTAATTAAAGTTAGGGTTGAAGTATCCCCTCAGAGTAGTAGGGTTAAATTATCCCTAAAAATAAAAATTTAATTTTGAAAATAGAAAATCAAAGATTTGTAGAAAATATATTTTTGTCTTAGACCTTGATCTAAGCCTTAAGGTTTTATGTAGGAGGAATCGGATGCACTTCGAAACGTTTGAACATCTCTATAAGGGCATTTCATGAATTGGGTTAAAAATAATGGACAAGATCATGTTATCTCCTTTCCTAAATTTATTTTAGGTGCATCTGAAGGCTTCAAAGGTTAAATGAAGCATCGTTCGAAAGGTGACTCGATGAGGATAAATACAAAAATGTTTTAAAGATCCTAAAGAATCTGCTTCTAGGTGAAATTTTAGAGCTAGGCTTGTTTTGAAATTGGCAGCAAGTATAAGGGAAAGGGCATGATGGATTTTGAAAAATTATTTTAGGCTTATTTAGAATTGTTAAATTGTAAATATTACCTTTTTGGAGAAGGAATTTCATAAATATTTTAGAAAAAAAATTTAAAAATTTTGGAGAAGTCGTTTTTCAGAACAAAATGGCCCAAAACACATTGGTCCTAGAGGTTTTGACTAGCAAAGGTTTAAAAAATCATAACTCCCTCATCTGGAATAATCCATGGGCAAACAAGACACCACTGTAAAGGTATTTCAATGCCCTTTAGGGGAAAAATATAAAAAAATTCAACAAAGTCATTTGTGGTTCAAAAATAATTTTTCAAAATTTGACTATAATACAACCAAAGCAAAAACAAAAGAGTTATTCAGTATTTTTGATTTTTTTAAGTATAGACTTGAGTCTAGGATGTTTGAGTGTCAATGATAGAAAGGACAAGTAAGAGGGGCAACATGAATTCATTCAAAAATTCTAAAGTAGTTTGGGATGATGAAACAACTCATTGACCATGTTACCAAAGAGGGTATTAGACTCAAGATCAAGGCTTGATATATCTATCAACTAAAAGGGTAATTTTTATATAAAAGAATGGCATCTTTGAAGTTGTTTTAGATGAATCCAGGTCTAAAGTATTTAGTTTACCCCTAAGGTTGGAAGACTAATTTTATGAAAACTTTAAGTCTATGCTATTCACCATCTATTGGTGGTATCATGAACTTAACTTATAGAGTTTTTTTGAAAATCATATTTTTGGCAAGCAAACAAGTATCTTGACAAACATGTCATGAATAAAATGCAACATATATAACAATGAACATGAACAACACATTCAAACAAGCAAAAGTGATATTTTGACAATGAAAGAGGCAACAAAATGTAGGATTATACAAGAAGATGCATAAAGATGCTTAAGATGAACATGTTTGAACAAAATTTGCTAGAATCTTTTAAAAAAAAGTCATTTTACTTCATGAAACCTATCAAAATGTAAGAAAATGCATGAGCATACATAAGATGTGTTAAAGTGAACATTTAAATGTAATATGGCTATATGAATATGAAAAGAACATGGCAAGAAATACTTGAACAATAAAAATGAAGCATGGCATCTTTGCATATCCAAATAATATCAAGCTATCAAAAGGGTTATCAAGATCCTAAGACTGCCATAACCAAGGTAATAATAATGCTTAAGGATCCTATGGTGGTCATGTAACTATGAAAGGCTCACTAAAATGATGCAGATGATAAAAATAAAAAATACATGGAACAAGATAGAGAAAATATACCAAAAAAGGCCTAAACTTTTCTCTCTAATTGAAGTAGAGACTTTAAGCTAAGTTCTTTCCCTTTCTTTTCTATTACTTAGCAAAGATAAAAGGAAGAAGCTTTCTAGTAATATTGTTGATAATTAGGTGTTTTATGGATGAAAGTGTGTGAAAGGTTGAATTTTTAGAGGTTTTCTAGTGGTGGTTTGGTGAACTATGAGAATTAAGTATGAAGGTTAATGGAATAGTGTTTTTGAAAGAGTTTTGGGACTGAAGATTGCTAGAAGATTTTTTAGAGATGGCTGGAAAAGAATCCCATTACTGAGCTAGCTTTGGTCCCTATTTAAATTTAATATGCCCAGCCAATGCTTTTAGGAGACAAAGCAAGGGCATCTTTGATCTTTCATGCATGTATTAGATGACAATTTTAGGTACTATGCTCAGCTAGTCTTGTTTTCATTGGTACTACCATTTAAAGTGGTCGTGCAAAAAGGCTAAAATAGCCTACAACTAGAAAAAGTCAGGCATGCCCTTTGACAAACCATATATTTCATGAGAATATCCCTTGTTATTGGTTTAAAATTTCTTTAATCCAATCACGAGCTTATAAATGAGGCCAAGTATGAACTATGATAATGTTTGGTGCAAAAGTCATGTTTGAATCGGACCTTTGAAGGCTGAAAAGTGGCTCAAACTAGTCAGAAATGCCTTGGTGTATCAATACAAAACATGATGTATAGATACACAAGGTAACTTTTATGCATAGGTATCAATACAATGAGGTGTGTATCGATAGTAACAGCAAAAAATTATTTCCAGTCTTGAAACTTAAAGGCCTGTATCAATACTCAATGGATTTGTATCGATACTCACGCTTGGGTGAGCATCGATACATTTAGCCAAAAATCAGAACTTTAGTTACTATCAAGGTCTGTAGTGATACAAACATGGTGTGGTATTGATACCAAACTCTCTTGTATCGATACTACATGTGAAAATTCAAATTTTTGGCGATGTAAAGGCCTCATATCAATACTTATGCACTAGTATAACTTACACGTACCTTAAGCTCTTTGAATACCTTAGCTTGGTCATAAACAGTGGGAAATTAACCTATGTAATTATTTGAATGATTCCAGTGACACCTCGAATAGTGACCTCTGATGCCTCATTTTTACATTTTTCTTTAATACAATCTATACCCATTTTAAACTTTCCCCAAAAAATTTTTTGCCTAGCACTATGTCATCTAATAATGCCTGATGACATGGCATTCGATAATCATCTTTAGTTTATTTTATTATTTTTTATTCTATCATCTTTTATTAAGTCTCAGGGTGCTAAAAGTAAGATTAAACAAAATGAGATGTTTACAACGACCTCTTTTTAGCCATTACTGAGTATTAGGAAAAGGACAAAGATAAATAGATAGCCTTTTGTTCAGGTAGGTTGATGGTTTTATGTGCTTGCAGGAAAATAGAGATTTAGTTAGTGTTATATTGAGACAGGCCGAGCATATTAGTAATGATTCTAACACAAAAAAAAAAATTCTAGTGAGTTTTGTAAGGTTTGACCTCCTCACTAGGTTATTTCTTGGGTTTAATCCCTCAGATAGGTGCCATCAACTTATATGGGCTTTGATTTGATAGGCATCTAGCTCTTTATGGAATAGAGTAGGTTGTATCCTAGGTTTAACCCCTCAAAGAAGCTCCAATAGCTTGTATGGGCTTTGACTCGATAGGGTCCAGCTATTTATAAACTGAGTAGCTTGTTTCTTGGGTTTAACCTTCTAAACAAGTGCTACTAGCTTGTGTGGGCTTTAAGTCGATAGGCATCCAACTCTTTATAGACTGAGGTAGGTTGTTTCCTGGGTTTGACCCCTCAGCCAGGTGTCACTAGCTTATGTAGGCTCTGACTCGATAAACATCTAGCTCTTTATGCATTAAGGTAGGTTGTTTCATGGGTTTAACTCCCCAAATAGGTGCCACCAACTTATGTAGGCTTTGAGTTGATAGGCATCTAGCTCTTTATGGACTGAGGTAGGTTGTTTCATGGGTTTCACTCCCTAAACAAATGCTACTAGCTTATGTGGGCTTTGACTTGATAGGCATCTAGCTCTTTATGGGCTAAGGTAGGTTGTTTCATGGGTTTAACTCCCCAAACTGGTGCCATTAGCTTGTGTGGGCTTTGACTTGATAGGCATCTAGCTTATTATGTATTAAAGTAGGTTGTTTCATGAGTTTGACTGCCCAAATAGGTGCCACCAGCTTATGTGGGCTTCGACTCGATAAGCGTCTAGCTCTTTGTGGACTGAAGTAGATTGTTTCCTGGGTTTGACCCTCCAAATAGATGCTACCAGCTTGTATGGGCTTTGATAGTCATCCAACTTTTTATGGAATAAGAAAGTTTGTTTCCTGGGTTTGACACCCTAAAGAAGCACCATTAACTTTTATGGGTTTTGACTCGATAGGTGTACAACACTTTATGGACTAAAGTATGTTGTTTTCTCAGTATGAACCCCCAAATAGGCACCACTAGCTTATGTGGGCTTTGACTTGATTAGTGTCTAGCTCTTTGTAGACTGAGGTAGGAAAAGCAAATCATCTTACTCTTTAAAGACTAAGGTAGGTAAACATTCTGCTCTTTGAAAACTAAAAGAAAATGAGTTTAGCTACCTCTCTTGGATGATTTTCAATGAACTCATATGGTCAGAGATATTTACTTAGGGCATGTAGAGGTTTCTTGAAAATAAAAAATTGTACCTTAGGTTCTCCACTAATTTGACTTCTGCATGCAAAAGCTGGTATCTAAAAAATGCTTAAAATGATGCAAAAGTGTTGATTTTAAAATCTAATCTAGTGAACAATTTTAGCCTTCTCTAATTGTTTGCTCTTTAATAGGTTCGATAAGGTGATCTTTTACTGTGGGATAACTAGCCTTGCTTTAGATTTCAAAGATTTCAAATGCAAAGGTTGTTTACTGAAAGTGCGAATGACTCATGATTGTAGAGGTAATCCTGAGTTTTGATGGCTCATGATTGTGAATGTTTATTGCATTGAATTTATTGACAACTGTGAGGGGTTTCTTTTGTCAATCATGATTCCAAGGATGTTTTCTTTGGTCTAGGTAGATTGTTTTGAGTTTCAATTGAGGAAGACAATTTGGAAAGATATTCAATCCCTTGTTTTTAGGCTAGGGTTTACTAGGAGGAAGTTTTAAGCACATTTTCAAAATGTAAAGGTCTATGGGTAAGAATGATGGTGGCCTCCAAGGTTCATTCTTAGTCTTTAAACATGGAACAAAAATTCCTGCAAAGTTTACATCTTTCCAAGTAATGCTAGGAAATCCTATTGTTGGTTTCATTCGTTTATCAAGCATTGCAATTAAATGATAAGCATAATGCAATATGGGATAAAGAAGTTAAAAGGACTTTTCAAGAAATCAAGTAATTATATTTTATTTAAAAGAAAGAAAGTACAAGTTATGACAAATTATAAGATCCTAAAAAATTTTAGGATACAAAAGAATTCAGAGGGTTTTCCTAGCCTCAGCCCTTGATACTGATGACATGAGTCTTCCACTGGGTGTCTTTGAAAACCTTTCTTAAGCAATTAATCCTTTTGGTATTAGTTGACTCATAAAAAAGATTCTTCAAATTGCCTCATTGTGGGATAGAGGCCTCAAGGTTAGTTAGTTTTCATTTTTTGGATGTAGGTAAGGATGAGATTTGGTGGGGTAGGTTGGCATAGAATAGGTGAATTAGGTTATGATTTTGTGTCTTGATCAGGGTTGTGAATGTGGGGTAAATTGGTTTTTAACTTGGTTCGATAAGGGAGTCTAGTCATTTAAGACACCATTTTAGGTTGTTAACCCAAGCTAGCATAGGTTAGGTTGGTCTTCTTAAAAGAATTAGAGTTCACAAGGTTAGGTAAGTCCGTTTTCCTCGAGCATCTTTATCGATTAGGAGAATTTGTTTGAGTACTCCATAACAGATAGCTTCCATTCTTTTCTCTTTGATGAGATTGAGTTGTTTATATCAATTCTTGACCCATTCAAGCTCTTCAAGTGGTGATTCCATCAAGAGTTTGAGCGAAAGGATTTCGACCTCAATAGGTAGGATAGCCTCTATGCCATAGACTAAAGAGAATAGATAACACTCGAGGAAATTTATGCCACTGTGCAATAGGCATGTAATGCAAAAGGTAACTTTTCCTACCAATCTTTGTATGTCTCAGCCATTTTTTTGACTATCTTCTTGATATCCTTGTTGGCTACTTCAATTGCCCCATTCATTTTTGGATGATATACGATGAAATTATAAGGCTAAATCTTGAATTGAGAACAAACTATTTGCATCATTTGTTTTTCAAGTTGCATGCATTATCAGTAATGATCTACTCGAGAAAACTATATCTACAAATGAGGTCCTATTTCATAATATGCATACAATAGATCTGGTGACATTGGCATAGAAAGTTGCCTCTACCCATTTAAGGGTAATCAGTTTGATCATGTCCATGCCCCATATGGAAAAAGGCCATAAGGCTATCATAACATGTAGAGGTGTCAGTAGGACATGGATTTTGTCTGCATAGATTTGGCATTTGTGGCACTTGTGATCATAGTCAATGGAATCATTTTCCAAGAGTTAACCAATAATAGCTTAATCGCATGATGCATTTTTCCAGTCAGTGTCCATTAGTATAAGTATCGTAAATTCCTTCATGGACTTCTTTGAGAATTTTTTTGGCTTTAAAGACATCTATGCATCAGAGTAGCACTTGATCCTAACTTTCTTGTATAAAATTTTTCCATCCAAAATGAAGCTCGAAGCTATCCTTCGATAGTTCTCTTATCGATTTTAGCAGCTCCTTTTGGGCATTGCTGATCTTTGATGTCTTGAAGGATGTCATGATATAATGGTAGGTTGTCCTTCTCTTCTTCAACATTCTAACAATGTGTGGAGCTATGTAAATACTCATCTAAATAAGAGCAACTTTTGATTCTCAATTGACTTTGACCATGGATGAAAATATGGCTAAGGCATTAGCAAATAGCTTCTCTTCTTAAGGTAAATTTTAAAAGTTAATATCATTAAACTTTTTTTTGAGTTCCGAGATCAAATTCTAATAATGAATCAATTTAACATCATGCATTTGCCATTCTCTTTTTAGGTGGTAAATGACATGAGTTGAATTCCTAAATACTTGTAGTGTTCAAATCCCTCTTCAATGGCTACTTCGAGTCTGATGATGCAGGCCTCATATTTAGCTATATTATTGGTGCAATCAAAGTTTAGTCTTATGGTGAAGGGATAGTGGTTTCCATTAAGTGAGATAAGAATTACTGCAATTCCAAGCCTTTGTACATTTAAAGCTCCATCAAACTACATTTTCCAAGATGAACCACACTCGACAATGTCCTTTACCTCAAATATGCATATTAAGTTTTCATCAAAAACTTTAAAATCTAAAGGCTGATAGTCATCTGTTGCTCGGCTTGCTAAGAAGTTTGCTATTGCACTACCCTTGATGGCTTTCTGGTTCTATACATGATGTCATACGAAAAGCAGGACTTACCACCTGGCTAACCTCCCTAACATGGTGGGAGTTTTGCACAAATACTTGATGGGATCAAGTTTGGCGATCAGCCATGTAGTGTGCTACAACATATATTATTTTAACCTTTGGGCCGTCTAAGCTAGAGCACAAAATAGCTTTTCTATGACTGAATAATTGTTTTCATATTTTGTGAACTTCTTGTTCAAGTAGTAGATAGCATGTTCCTTCTTACTCGATTCATAATGTTGACCTAATACACAGCCCATCGATTTGTCAAAAACTGATAGGTATAAGATCAAAGGTCGATCGGGCGCTGGTGGCACAAGTACTAGAGGATTGAAAAGGTAGTGTTTGACCTTATCGAAGGCTTTTTGGCATTCTTTATTCCATTCTCTAGGATTTTGTTTTTGAAGTACTTGAAAGATTGGATTGCATTTATCGGTTAACTGAGATACAAAACGAGCTATGTAATTTCATCTTTCCAAGAAACTCCTTACTTTCTTTTGAGTTTAAAGTGGCAGCAAGTTCTAAATGGCTTTGACCTCATCGAGATCGACTTCTATTCCTTTTTGGTTTACAATAAAGCCTAATAGTTTGTCAGATGTGATGCCGAATGTGCATTTTCTAGGATTTAACTTGAATTAGTATTTGGAAGCCGTTTGAAAAGTTTTCATAGATTAGCCGCATATTCACTCTCCTTTGGTGATTTGATAATCATATCATCCACGCAGACCTAGATTTCTTTGTGAATGAGATCATGGAACAATGTTACCATCACCCTTTAATAGGTTTTCCTTGCGTTCTTGAGCCCAAAGGGCATCACTTTATAGCAGAAAGTGCCCTACATGGTCACAAAAGTGGTTTTCTTCATGTCTTCAGCTGCTATTTTCATTTGGTTATAACCTAAAAATCCATCCATGAAAGAAAATAATGCATTTTTGGTAGTGTTGTGTACATGGGGTAAGGGGAAATTATCTTTTCGACTAGCTTGGTTTAGATCCTTATCATCTATACAGATATGCACTTTACTATCCTTTTTAGGAACTGGGACTATATTGGCTACCTATTCAGGATATTTGACTAATTTGAGAAATCCTACTTCAAATTGTTTCTTCACTTCTTCTTTGATCTTTAGAAGCATTTCAGATTTTATCTTTCTAAGTTTTTGTTTTATGGGCTTACACTTAGGTTTAAGAGGAAGTTAATGGACCACAATATTGGTGCCTAATCTAGGCATCGCCCGGTAAGACCAGGCAAACATGTCCCTATATTCTTGAAGTAGACTTATTAGTTCAGCTCGAGTTTAGGGTTTTATGGATGTTCTGATTTCAACTTCTCTCTAATCTTTTTCTATTCCAAGGTTTATGGTTTTGGTGAGTTCTTAATGAGGCATTATTTTTTTCTTCTCGTGCAATTAGTCTTTGTAGGTCTGGGGGAATAGGGAATTCTCTTTAGCCTTGACCTCACTAACGTAGATTGGTTGCTCGAAAATGATTTTCAAAGTTTCAATATTAATATTCATGTCACCTTCATCGAGGTACCTGAAAATATGGAAAAAAATAATATAGGTGAAAAACTATGTAGAGAAAGGTCTAAGAGTTGACAAGAATTATAAACACAAAGGATCTAATGCATAATGCTTAACCATTTCCATTAATAATACTTGATAAAAGATGCCCACACAAAAGATCCTACAATGCTTTCATAGCAATACTTTGAAATAGACTTGAATAATATAGGAATCTCAGTTTCAGTCCATACACTCATAATAAATCCTAAAGGGCATAGGTTGGTCTCTTGGTCCATTGTTGACATCCTTAGCTCATCAATTGCATTGATGGAGAAATCCTCAAATTTCTTGCTTAGTATGAGCATAACATTAGTGGAGCCTATATTCAAATGTCTTTTTAGGTTGAAACTTTTTCAAAATGGTGGAAATACCATCGATTTATACCTTGCAACTTGTCTCAACAGACGAGCCATCCTTTTTTCATGGGTTTTTTAAGCTTGTTTTCTTTTTTGTTATGCACTGGGCTTGAATCTTAACCCTCTTTTGTTAATTTGGTTAACAACTTTCAAGGCTCTGGCAATCCCTTAGAGGTGCTTCCTAAGTCTTTTTCCAACTTTAGCACCTTTATCGACAGTTAATTTTAAACTCATCTAAGTGCTTTTCGATAGGTAAGGCTCAACCTTTAGCAACTCTTCCTTGACATAAGTGGCGTTTACAAACTCAAAGGATTGGAAAAAGGATTCTAGGATATCTTCATCAGGTTCGATATATAGGGCATCAATTGAGGTAATGGCAATGATATCTTCTTCTCCTTCAATAATAATAACTTTATTCTCAATGATAAATTTTAATTTTTGGTGCAATAATGATGGTACTACCTCTCTAGACTGAATCCAAGGCCTTCCTAATAGGCAGTTATACAACAAAGCAATGTCCATCACATAAAAGTCAACCTTATAAGTAATAGGCTGATTTGGAGTGGAATGGTGATGTTTCACATAATGTTTTTGCAAGTTCCATTAAATGCTTGCACAACTGCATGACTGTTCTGGATATAAGATATATCAATGGAGAGCTTAGTGAAGCATGACACGAGCATTACATTTAGAGCGAACCTATTATTAATGAGCACCTTGGGCAAAATGGTAACTTTACAACATGCAGTGATATGAAGGGCTTTATAGTTTCCTTTTCCTCCGTGTGAGATTTCATCATCACTAAAAGATATGTAATTGTTGGCAGTATATTGCTCGCTAAGTGATCCATCTGACCTATAAAGATGTTGGGAAGGACATAGGCCTCGTTTAAAACCTTGAGGAGGGTATTCCTACGAGCTTCAGAGTTCAATAGTAGTGATAACACATATATCTTGGTGGATTGCTTGCTCAAGTGATCAACAATGCTATATTCACTATGCTTAATGAACTTAAGGAATTCAGTTTCTTTTTTCTCACTCAATGGTTCATTGACAATTGTTGAATTTGATTCTTTAGTTGCAGACTTTAATATTTAAGAAATGGGATTAATATGCTCTTGCTAAGTTTCATTTCTCGATGTTGTTGGGGCATAACATCTGCCACTCTAAGTAAGGTCGCTTACCCTTGAAAGATCAACGTTTATGGCTTGCTAACTGGATTCACCAATGATCAAGGTTTTGCTTTCATAATTCCAAAGAACCGCTTTGTTGTCATCATAAAGGAAAAAAGGATGAAAGTTGAATCATCATATTTAGTGCAAGATAAATAGGGGTAGCTTTGACTTTCAATTAATTGTCAAACAAGAACAATGGCATTTCAACACTGTAAAGTGGATTACCCTTTTCTTTTTCCATAGTATTGACAGATGGTGTTACATTTGTAGACTTGATATGTGAGATTTTCTTTTTATCATAGAATTCAATGCTACCCTTATTCATCATCTTTTGAACCATAGCACGAAACTCTTTGCATGTTTAAAAAGTATGGCCATGCATAGTGTAGAAATCACAAAAGTCATCAGCTCCATCTTTTGTTTTTTAACCCCATTAATCAATTCAGCTTGCACCAAGATTTGCCAACCAAGTTTGTTGGCATTTTAACCTCTTCTATGTTTTCGACAATCTGGCAGTTCTCTTCAATAACCATTCTACTTGCATCTGACTCAGTATGTGTTTAAGATAAACTGGCTTTAGTGCCAGATTTAGGTTGTTGGCTAGCCTTCATTTTAACTTTTCCTTTGCCTTTGCAGATATCTTTTTTGCTTGATTCATTTTTCATGGCCTTGTCGATCATTCCACATAATACAACTATGTCCGCGAAGCTCCTTGGGAAGCTTTTGCTACCTTTTTGTAATAAAAGGCTTGTAATGTGCTGATAAATCTGACAGTCATCTCTTTTTCAATCACAAGGGATGAATCTAGGTAGCTTTTTCTATTCATCTCAAAGCATACTACCTAAAACTTTCATCAGCTTTTTTTTCCATGCTCATGAGAGAAAGATAATTCAAAATCCAGTTGCTAGTGGTTCTCTCTTTATCTATGGCATTAATAGATGGGCTGATACATTTATCCTACTCCTTATAGAACTTAATCTTAAACTAGTCCATTATTTCTTGGACCATTTTTAAACACGATAGGGAATGTTACAAGTTATGCCCTTAATCGTAGTGGCAGCAAGATGGCCCAACGATTTCTTTGCATTGATCTTTGATGTCGAAGACAATCCTAGCACTTATAAAAGTTTACTAGACCTTATTAATCAGTGTTTTGACTTCTGTAATGCTTATTTTGATCCAATAACCTTTTTTCGATTATTGCACTCACTTTCAGTTTAGCATGGTTAGGAAGTGGATTGGCTTTAACATTTAGCCCAAGCCCTTTTTTTTCCTTGATCATGCCTGTTTCTAGCAAACCCTTACCTTTCTCTTAAATAAGGTGCAATTCTCAATAGAATGACTTTGTGCTCAGTGTGGTACTCACATAAGCATTCTTGTCATACCACTTAAGGTACGATTGTGATTTTGGGTTTATGAATATTAAGGCCACTAGTTAACCTGCCAATAAACAATAGTAGATCTTTTTATAGGATTATTGGAGTGTTTTAAAGTGTTCCCTTTATTAGGGTGCTGGTTGATTGTTTAAAGGTCTTGCATTATCCATTTTGTGAGGTTCTGCACTTTGGGCTACATTTTAAATGGATTTGGTGCAAGGCTTATTGTTGGAGTGAACCCGGCAACATGAACTGGTTAGGGTGCTGGTGGGTAAAGGTTAAAACCTGGATTCAACTTGTTCGAGAGATACATGGCCTATGTTGGATACGAATTTCGATTAAACCTAGCATGACTTTCACTAATAGAATTTACTTTATTTTCCTTACACTTATTTATTGACTTCTTGATCGACCTAGATAATTTTTTAATAGATATCTTGCCACTTTTGATAGCATTGTTGATCATTTCACCCAATATAACCATATCGATGAAATTTTTTGTGGCTTTTTCTACTAGTTTTCTGTAGTAGAGAGCTCACAAGTGCTGACAAACATGACCATCATTTCTTTTTCAGTCAAAGAAAGATAAACTTGAACTATCTTTTCTCTCTACCTTTGAGGATATTGCTTGAAGCTCTCAGAGGTTTTTATTCCATGTTCATAAAGAAGAGGTGATCCGAGCCCGACCGGATACATGCTTGTATTGGTAAAAAAAACATGAGCTAAATCCACCTATGTCTGAATTCTCACGAGATCAAGCCTTATGTACATTGTATAGCTACCCTAGTCAAACTATCCTAAAACCAATGAATCAATAGTTTCTCATTCTCTTTATAACCAGCTATTTTACGTCAGTACATGGAAGGTAGTCAATAGGGTCGGTAATCCCCCTATATTTTTCAAAATCAGGCACTTTAAACTAAGGTGAGATAATGAGATTCGAAATTAACCCTAATTATTTTGCATCCATGATCTCAAATTTACCACTTCTTTTAATAGCTCGAAGGTGCTTCTTCAGTGACTGATACTTGTTTAAGTTTTTATCATTTTTCAAGGACCTATTGACTTTTTCTTATTTCATTTGCTTATTAAGGTTTGAGACTATAGGCCTCACCGGTGAAGAGCTCTCTCCTTAAAATCCTTGGATAGAGTGGTATGCTATTGTAAGGTTGATATAAATGAATGGTTGAGTTGATGGGATATTTGTTGCTAAAGGATGTCCATGTAATGCCCTTTTTTGAGCAATTGTGGCTTCACTACCATTATTCAAGTTCTTTTTAAGATTAGCTAATTTTTTTCCCGCATCAACTATGCTTGTTTGCGCTATTTCCTTCAAAGCCTCAACAATAGCTTAGTTAATTTAGCAATCTGAGCTTAGAGTTCTTTATTCCTATGAAGTTATTACTCTTGAGACTTTTTATGCAAGAGTACAAGACTCTCAATACGGGCTTGGTGATCATTTTCCATTATTTTTTAACAATTGCGAGTGTTATACCGATGATGAACTATAAGTGTTTTAAAGCACCTTCACTTTAAACATAACCAAATTAAACTTTTATGTTATGAGCATGTTTGATGCGATGAAAGTGAGTATGCGATCATGATGATAAATCACTACTAACATGAATGAATAAAACAATGAAAAATTAGGTTAAACATGCAAATGCAAAAGGGACAATTGGATAAAGAGGTAGTTTCACCAATAGCATCTTTTATTAAAGCAACAAAATTTCTCGATTACAGATGATTACATGTAGAAATGCCTAACATGGTTACATTGCTTGATCACATGTTTCAAGAAATACAATAATTCTTATTCATGGGCTTAAATGGATAGAATATTACGTGTCAAGGATCGTGCCACATCCATCATGTATTTGACTTCCAACTAGGCCCCATGAATTTGATTAGTGAGATGGCGGTAATCATCTTAATGGTTTTGGCATGCCTGATCAATTGTCTATAGCCACTCTTGCTCTCATTGTTCAAAGGCTCTTACTAGTTCATTGATTTGGTTTTGGCAAACTTGTAAAGAATGCTCTAGATCTTAGATTCTAAGTGTCAAAGCCACATTCTTGAAATGGTTTACCCTCAAGTCCTAGACTCGAGCTTTTAATTATTCTACTGTCTCTCATAGGTTGATGCAAAGGCGCGAGTTTTAACGAGCTTCTCTTTATTGGTCTTAACCTCTTTTTTATAGCGGTGCAATTCTTTCTCGAGGGTATTAATTTTTGGTTCCCACTCAAGTAATGACTTTCCAAGGCATCAAGCTTGCTTGCTTTATTAAATGCCACACAATCTTTCCTTAAACTCTTGAGATCTTCCTTGAGACGGTTCTTCTTTTTGACAACCCTATTGACTTTACCATCCTAGAAGTAGAGGTTCATTTCAAATTCACTTTTTTATTCTTTTAAGCGAGTGATTTTCTTGGTGAAAGTTTCTTTTTCTTGTTTGAACTTTCACTTGAGCAATTCATTCTCAAAGGGAGATTCATTAACTATAGCTTGTGATGTTCCAATAATAGACAAAGGCAAAAAGTCATTGATGCGACGGGTCTTCCACTCATCATATCCTGGGGTTGTACTACTTCCTCTCGAATACCCCTCTATACCATGAGTTTGTTTCCATGCATGAAAGGTTACCTAAACTTTAAAAATCAGGCTCATCATAGTCAAAAACCCATAACTCAAGGTCTTAGATGAAAGGGATAAATTATTAGCACTAGAATTACTGGAAGACCAGAATGGGTGCATAGCTAATGCTTCCCCATAATCCTATGAGTGGCTCATAACTGTAATCTCCACACCAGTATATGATTATTTGTGGTAGGAACCAAAAGGCTTTCCATGTCACCTCTTCTCTATTGAGGTTTTGGAGTTTTCGGACTCCTTACACTTTAGACTTGTCTTAAGGCCATTCTTTCTCGAGGACCTTGGAGATAGGGTTGAAGTTAGACAAGAAGTTGTATGCCTTTTTTTTGGGACATAAATGACTGACAAGCCAGATGTAAATAAGCAGCGTGAACCTGTGAAGTAACTTGTACCAATTTCTTACAAAAAATAAAAGGTCAGATGGTTTCAGCAATGATAGTTGGTGCTAGATTGATCTTACAGCATAATCAAGATAAGAGATATACTACCATAGCTCCAGCATAGCCTAATATTTTTAAAAATATGACTAGACCATATACTTCTAGAGCATAGATATTTTGAATCTTTCGCTAGTCAACTGTATTCACCATTGCTTCCTTCAAGCTAAAACATGAGATGCACTTACTTTTCCCTTTCATCTTGATGTGACTTTTAATCAAAGTCTTTAGTGCATTGGGAATCTATGCTAACCTCTTCTTAAATGTTCAGGTTTGTAAAGCCTTACAATAACTTTTATCAGTCTCGGCTCTTTCAATATTGAATAATGCAATGTATTCATCCATTATGGGAACCAAATCTTCACGATTAAATGTGAAACATTGATATGTTAGGTTCCAAAACTAATATGATGCTTATAATAGGCTGACATCTAAACGGACTTAGAGTAAAAGGGCAATGTCTTTATATCTTTTAGTGAATAATTCCCTTTTGGTATTATCCTAACTAGCCCATATGTGTTTCAGATTTTGCCAATCATTCTGATGGTACCCTATCATGATCTTTTCATGCATTATTTAAACATACTCGGGTTTTAGGACATTCTTATCTTTACGCTGTTGGCACTCTAACCATGCTTGGATTTCTTCAAAAGGCTTCAGATCTGAAATGGACTATTGCTCCATGATAGACATCCCTTAATGAACACTAAATAATTGGTCAAATGTTTTATAATGATAATGATTATGATGAAATGACGTATGCATGAAAAAGAAAAGCAAAAAGGGAAATAAGTTAGTAAAATAGGCACAAGGATAAATGAATAAAAGAATAGCAATAAAAGTGCATCATGAAATTTGCCCCAAGAATAGGCAGTACGATGCCTAAGGGCAGACATGATGATAGTGAATGTTGATACATTAAAGTCATGTCTGCGTTAAAAATTGCCTTTTAATGAGGTAATATGATACCTTATAAGGACTAAAATTGGGCATTTAAGTGGTGGTATTTTAGCACACGTTAAGCCATCATTCAGACAGCATTAGGGCTTATTTTGGTCAGATATAACTATTTTATGATGATATTGCAAGTAATGGCATTAGCTTATCAAAACCCATTTATCAAAGAGGATTTTCCATCAAATATATCAGCATATCCTAAAAGAAATGATTAGGAAAATAAAATAACAGATACGGGTGACAATGTTCAGTCATCATCGCCTATGTAACTACAGTATATAAGAGTAAAGGTAAAAAGTGTTTCTCTGAGTGATTTTATTCTTCGGGTTATTCTAGCAACAATCTGGAATGGTTTAGCTCGTAGGGCTCACTATATAGATTTAAATTGATGCCTAGTTCGATATCTGAATCGCTCTTTTATTTGATAAGGATAGCCGAGGCACCCTGATTTTAAGCCTATCACATGTTTGGTGGAATAGGTTCGATTTAGTGGATGTATTTCCCTATGCAAATATGGAAGGGTATTCATGAGAGATATAGGTAATTTACACCCTAAAAAGTCTTGCCATACCTATGCGAAGGGTTACTCACGAAGACGGATAGCTCACTTCCTCCTAACAATTAGGATACTAACCTCACCATGGTGTTTAGTGGGAATCTAGTGCAAATGCAAGTGCACAGTGTGTGTTAGGGAAACAATCAAACCTTTTGTCTTATTCTTATATTACCATACTTATTCAAGTCGATATTTATTCAGAAATGAAATAGTCCCTAACAATTATAGGGCAAAAACCATAAAATATAAAAAGTTAGTGGATAAACATAAAAAAGGATTATAACCAAATAGTGAAGGAATTAGGAAAAGCCAAAAATCAAGCAAGATATAGCTAGTCATAGGCTTAACTCTCTAATCTATTCCCCAGTGGAGTTGCTAAGTTATCACCATGTACCTACTTTTAAAACTTTAGATGACCTGAATGGCTTAACGTACTCAACTTAAAAAATGTACGATAGAGGTGGTGGTTGAGCTTTTGAGTTATTCGATGATAGGGATTTGGACAAGCATAGTAATATGAAGGGAAGAGAAACCATCGGGCAACTCGCTCATCCAATTGTCTCGGATGGCCACCATTAAGTGGCTATGAACTTTGAGACGCCATAAATCATTTCAGGCTAGTCAGGATCAGATTCTTATTGACAATAATATTCTAAGTTACGAAACTCAAAATATAGATTTCAAGGTCTACAAACTGCAGGATTCATTGGTTAGGTTCGAGAGTTGGTTACGCATGAGAAAGGATTAGCACCCCTATGATGCTCGAAGTCAATACTCATTAACTATGTCTCACTTCGATTTCGGCTTAATGATTCCATTTGGTCATTATTTAGATATAATCCCTTTTTATGCATGAAGTTTTGGTGGAAAACATAAATCTAGGTTTTGAACAAAGATTTATATCACCTATATGCCACGAAGGAATGAGAAGCATAGGCATTTTTATGAAAATAGTTTTTAGATTAACTTTTGAAAATTTGAATACTTCATATCAAGCACTGGAGAAATATCGACATGGAACATTACCTTGTAAAAATTTTTCAAGAATGAATTTTAAATATGAATGCACGATAATCACTTCAAAAAAGGAAACGTATTGGTAATGCAAAAAAATAAAATAATCACAAACAAAGGAACATAAAAAGAAGGGATGATCAAAATGTATCTATATTTGTCTTCGATTATTGAAGAATAACTGGGATGATAATTTAGAGATAGGTTTGGATTCAATGGTAGTTTGAGGGATGAAAAAGATTTTCATCAAAACAATCCGAGGCATATGGAAGAGAGAAAATTTTTGGATTTTTTAAGGTAAAAGGGAGGTTGGAGTATCCCCTTAAAATGTGGGGTTGGAGTATCCCTAAAGCTAAAGTTCTAAAAATACTTATGAATAAAGAGAAAATTTAAGTTTTTTAATCAAAATTCAAAGTTTTTAATAAAAAAACAGGTTTGGAGTATCCCTTTGGAGTAGTGGGATTGGAGTATCCCTAAAGATAAAAATTTAATTTTGAAAATAGAAAATCGAAGATTTTTATAAAACATATTTTTCTCTTAAGCCTTGATCCAAGCCTGAAGGTTTTGTATAGTAGGAATTGGATGCACTTTGAGACATTTGAATGTCTCTATAAGAGCATTTTAGAAATTAGGTTAAAAACATGGGATAACATTGTGTTATCTCTTTTCCTAAATTTATTTTGGGTGCATCTGAAGGCTTCAGGAGGTAAATAAGGCATCTTTGGAAAGGTGACTCAATACAGACAAGTAAAAAAATATTTTGAAAATCCTAGAAAATCTTCTTCTAGGCAAAATTAATTTTTGGAATTAGGCCTATTTTGACACTGGCAACATGTACAAAGGAAAGGGCATGATGGATTTTGAAAAATTGTTTTGGGTCGGGCTTGTCCAAAAGCATTAAATTGTACGCAATACCTTTTCAAAGAAGGATCTCGTAAACATTTTAGAAAAATATTTAAAAATTTCAAAGAAGTTATTGATGGGCCCAATGGTCCAAATAGACTATAGCATGCTGGTCCTAGAGGTTTCAAACAGTAGAGGTTCAAAAAATCATAACTCCCTCATCTAGAATGATCTAAGGGTGAACAAAACACTATTGGAAATGTATTTTGATGCCTTTTAAGGGAAAAATATTAGAAAATTCTAGAAAAGTCATTCGTGGTTCAAAAATAACTTTTCAAATTTGGACTATACTGCTGCCAAAGCAAAAATAAAGGAGTTATTTGGTATTTTTAGTTTTTCCAAGGATAGGCTCAAGTTTAGAACGTCCAAACATCCATGACCGAAAGAGACAAGTGATAGGGCATCAAAAATTCATTCCATAATCCTGGAATAGTTTGGGATGATGAAACAACTTGTTGACCATATCACTAAAGAGGGCATTAGACTCAAGATCAAGGCTTGATATATCTATCAACTAAAATGGTCATTTTTATATAAAAAATTGCATCTTTTTACCATGAATCAAGGTCTGAAGTATTTAGTTTTCCCCCAAGGTTGGAAGACTAATTTTACGAAAGCTTTAAGTCCATGCTATTCTTCATCTATTGTAGGTAGCATGAACTTGGGGATTTTTTCTAAAAATCAGATTTTTAGCAAGCAAGCATCTTGACAAAAAAGTCATGAATGAAATGCAACACACATGATAGTGAACATGAATAACACATTCAAGTAAGCAAAGGTGATATTTTGACAATGGAAGAGGCGACAAAATATAGGATTATGACAAAAAAATGCATGAAGATGCTTAAGATGAACATGTTTGAACAAAGTTTACTAGAATCTTAGAAAAAAAAAGTCATTTTCACTTCTTGAAACCTATCAAAATGCGAGAAAATCATGAACATACATAAAACGTGTTAAGGTGAACATTTAAATATGAGATGGATATGTGAATATGAAAAAAACATGGCAAGAAATACATGAATAGAGGCTGTTATGATGATGAAAATGAAGTATGGCATGTTTGCATATCCAAACAACATCAAGGTATCAAGAGGGCCATCAAGATCCTAAGATTACCACAACAAAGGCAACAATAATGTATAAGGGTCTTAAGGTGGTCATGGAACCATGAAAGGCTCACTAAAATGATGAAGATGATAAAACAAAAAATACATGGAACAAGGTAGAGAAAATATACAAAAAAAGGCTTGAACTTTCCTCTCTAATTAAAGCAGTGACTTTAAGCTTAGTTCTTTCCCTCTCTTTGCTATTATTTAGCAAGAAAAGAATAAAAAGAAGAAGATTTCTTGTAATATTGTTGATAGCGAGGTGTTTTAAGTATAAAAGTGTGTGAAAGATTAAGTTTTTAAAGGTTTTCTGGTGCTGGTTTAGGGAACTAAGAAAAAGTATAGAGGTCAATGGAATAGTGTTTTTGGGAGAGTTTTAGGGATAGAGATTGGTGAAGGATCTTTTGTAGGTGACTAAAAAGAGTCCCCTTGCTGAGCCAGCTTTGGTCCCTATTTAAATTCAATGCTCAGCCAATGCTTTTGGGAGACAAAGCAAGGGCATCTTTGATTTTTCATGCATGTACTAGGGGATAATTCTAGGTACTATGCATAGCTAGTCTCGTTCTCATTGGTTCTGCCATGCAGAGTGATGGTGTAGCAAGGCTAAAACAGCTACAACTAGAGAAAAGTCAGGCATGCCCTTTGACAAACCATATATTTCATGATAACGTCCCTTGTCATTGGCTATTTAGGCTTTAAAATTTTCTTTAAATGTAATCACGAGCCCATAACTGAGGCCTGGTATGAATTATGATGATTTTTGTGCCAAAATCGTGTTTAAATAGAATCTTTGAAGGCTGAAAAGTGGCTCAAACAAGCAAAATGCCTTCGTGTATCGATACAAAATATTTTATATTGATACAGAAGGCAACTTTTATGCATGGATATTAATAGAATAAGGTGTGTATCGATACTAAGAGCAAAAAATTATTTCCACTCTCGAGACATAGAAACCTGTATCTACTCCATGGATTTGTATTGATACTCATGCTTATGTATCGATATATTTTGTCAAAAATCATAACTTTAGCTACTGTCAAGGTCTGTATTGATACAAACATGCCAAGTATCAATACCACGCCTTAGGTATCGATACCAAACCTTCTTGTATCAATACTACATCTGAAAATTCAAATTTTTGGCAATGTAAAGGCCTTGTATCAATACTTATGCACTAATATAACTTGCACGTACCTTAGGCTCTTTGAATACCTCATTTTGGTCACAAACCATGGGAAATTAACCTATGTACTCATCTGAATGACTCTAGAGATACCTAAAATAGTGACCTTTGACGCTTTAATTTTACATTTTTCTTTAATATAACCTATAGGCATTTCTGACCTTCCCCAATAACGTTTTTCACCTGGCGCCATATTACCTAATGCTGCTTAGAAACACAACATCGGGTAGTCATCCCCAATTTATTTTGTTATTTTTTGATTCTATCATCTTTTAATTAAGTCCTAGGATGCCAAAAGTTGGCTCAAACAAAATTAGATATCTAGATTCATGAATTTAGAGAAATAATTTCTCCTAAATTCATCATACGTTAGCCAACAACTTTATCAAGTTAACCAAAGCCAAGAACATATGAGATATGTCTCCACTGTCACTAGGAGTGGTGAATTCTCTCTAGATCACTCATTCATCCACCATATGATTTATGTCATACCCAACGTACCCTACCTTAGTATCTATCCATTGTGGAACCATTTTAGATAAATTAAAATGTGACACTCCTCATACAATATAACCTAGTATAACAAGTCTAAGGACTAATATACACAATCGGCACATGAAAACATATCCTATAGACACTTTAGTGATTTATATTAAATAAAGTTCTCATATAGGCCATGTTTAATGAATTTGTTTCCATAAAATAAGTACCCATAGCAATCCCAAGTATCTCTATAATTCAACTTTTATGAAATCAAAGAGTTGTATACATCAAATGCATGGAGGCTTAGCATATCCTAGTCTTTGTGTATTGTTAATGCCTTATCTTAATAATATGATGACTAGTAAAATTTTTAGGAACATGGCTTTAATACATAAGGATCTCATTATCGTAACTCATTAATAACTTTGAAAGGTAAATAATAAAGTTATTCTTTTACACTATCCGCTAAAAAGAATGGAAAACCTCTTGGCTCAACTTGGTCTTCAGAGACACCAATTGACTTCATGGTTGAGCATATTACATGGAACTCCTTAAGGTGCTTGTTTGGATCTTTACCCTTAAAACCATGAAAAGATGGGAGAAGATGGATTATACTAGATTTAAGCCTAAATGCTACCTCAAGGTAAGGATATTAATGCATTATATTTGTAAATCAAAATTTAAAGCTACAACTCTTTAAGTGTTAGGTTGTTTCATGCCATCTCATCTTGCTCAGATTAAACTGTGCATGCTAACTCTTCGTTTGATTTATGATAGGATGATGAGAATTACAATATTCTTCAAAGCTTGGTTTGATGTATCTTTACTTTGTGAGGCTCGAATATTCAATAAAGAAAACCTAAGAGAAAGAAACAAGTAATTAGAGCTAAAACTTAAAACAGAAAACAAATTTAGATAACTAATAAATTAAAGAAAATAATCACTGGCAACGGTGCCAAAAATTTGATACACTAATAATGTTTCTCTTAAAACCTTTTACAAAATTATCATTGCCACTATGTATAGTAGTAAGCAGGGGCATATCTACATAGATTGTTTTCAATTTATAAGTTATTTATGTAAAACTCTAATCTAATAAAACCAAACAAATTAAAAAGACTTCATAAAAGACACAAACTAAACTTTGATGTGGGTTGGTTGTATTAAGATTTAAATAAAATAAGAAAACCTAAAAGTAAAGCAATGATATAAGGAAAAAGAATTTTATGTCTAACAAGTAACAATAATGACGAAAATTATGGTTAAGCAATTATTTGCTACCTCCAAACATAACTATGAGTCAATGTTAAAATTATCTTCAATTACCTCTTAAAAATATCAATCGTAGAAAGCAACAAGCTTGACTGCCCCAATCTTTTCTAAATTTGTCATTAAATAGAACAAGCACTCTATTTAATCCCTGACTATAGAATAAGCTTTCTAGAATTAATTAAGTAGAAACTTTAAAATAAGAAAGATAGGTTAATCTAAGTAATAAAAACATAAGCTTGGATAATTTAACTTAAGTTATGTTCCACATCATAATCAAAGAAAACTTAATCGTAATCATTGATCACAAACTACTACTAATAAAGAGGAAAACATGATTATTACAAATCAAGATTCCTAATCTAGTAATAGATAATTACTAATGTGTATTTAGTTGTGCACCTAAATAAATGATGATAAGAATCATAAACAATTTTTATGGAAGAACATAAGCAATTTCAAATAGATAATTTTTGAATAATTTTTAAAATCAATTAAAAAGCCATGTCTAAGGCTTTGAAGTCACCTTTAATGACAAATGAATTTAGTTACACATGTTCGATGTGTTCAATATCAAAGTCATAAAAATTTTAGCAAGAATAAAAGAAAAAGGAAAAAAAAAAGAGAGAGAAAAAGGAAACTCAGGTATGATGGCTAGTTATAATCTTCTTCCTCTTCCTCTTAGACTTCTTCTTATCTTTTTTTTTTCTTTTTTAGCTATCCTTAGTGTGCTTTTAGCTTCTTTTTAAGGTATAATTTTTTTTGAAAGCCAAGCTCAAGTCTCTATTTATAGTGGTTGAAAACCCGAGGTTGAAGAATACTGTTTGAAGCAGGAAATCTGGATTTAACTTTTAAAATAGATTTTGTTGACCAATTTTAATGCTTTTAAGGCAAGTATCTGGTTTTACTTGGAGTGTAAGAATAAAGCTTTCAGCATAAAATTTGGTTTTTTTGACCCCAATATTGTCGCAACGTACCCTAGGGTGGATCCTCATGGATCTATGGGTGTGTACGACTTAAAATATTTTCCTGACTTGGAAATGTCTTTTTGACTGAGATTATTCTTTAGAGTTACAATGAGAATGAGAAAATATAGATTCTCGACTTATGACATAGTGAGGGGGACCATAAGATGAATCACTCATCTTATTGGTCTCGTATGACCATCACGAAATGGCCAATGCTCGGAGTCACCACCGATCATTTTGGGCTAGGCATGATCAGATGTCAATTAAAACCTATGTTCTGAGTTACGAAACTTAAAACATCGATCCCGTGGTCTACCTAATGCAAAGATTTACCATTTGGGTTTGGGAGTTGGTTATGCACGATAAGGTATGAACCTCTTCGCGATGCCCGAAATCGGTACCTTACTAGCTATGTCTTTCTCAGTTTTGATTCTTTCGATCTTAACTTGTCACTATTTTGATATAACCCTCTTTGAATGCATGAATCTTATAGAAATGAT
>JBBYHM010328207.1:0-25969 GCA_038381775.1 Adansonia rubrostipa
TTTTTATTATTTTAACTAGTTTTTCAAATTTTAATATAAAATATTTTTATATTTTATTGTATATAATATATTATATTATATAATATATTATTACGTTATATTTATAATATTATATCACATTATATTATATATGCATTATATAATATATATTACATAATATGTATAATATATATTATTTTTAATTATTTAAAAAGTAATTGAATTTTATATTAAATATTTTTTATTATTTTTTATATTAATCCAGTATTTAATATAATTTGAGATTAATATAATATTCTAATATCTCTAATTAATATGTAATAGATAATTATATATATTATATATAATTTGCAGAGAGTCGATTCCCAACATATATGATATTATAATAAATAATATATATCATATAACATATTATATATAGCACATATAATATATTAATAAATATAATATATATTAATTTGAGATTTAATATAAAATCTATTTTTATTTTTTATTATTTGTAAATGGTAATTAGGGATTTAATATAATTTTTTTTGTTATTTGTAAATGATATTTTAAAATTTAATATAAAGTATGTTTTTATTTTTTATTATTTTTAAATAGTAACTCAAGATTGAATAAAAAATATTTTCATATATTTTATTATTTATAAATACTATTTTTGATATATATAATTTATATTCATAATTTATATATATAGTTTATATATATGAAAGAATTGGTTCTAATATGAAGGGAAAGCAGAGTTAAATTGTAATCACTATCTCTTTATTAATAATTCTAATAATGATTATTTTTTTAAATAAATTTTTTCGTTTTCTAATTTTGTAAAGATTATCACTTTATATTACTTTTATGAAATTCTCTTTAAACTTACCGAGTAAATGGATATATAACTATTTTTTAAACCAACAATTGAGATTAAAAATTTTTATCTAAAGATTTATATTATTTGAAGCTGAAGGAAAGCTGATTATAAAAACCTCATACTAGAATTTTTCCTATATCAATTACAAAACAGTAATTCAATACGGATCTTATGTCTTTAATTGAGGATCCAAGTGGAAGCAGATGATTGGTTAAGACTTCTGATAGACATTTTATGATGTAAAAGAAACATATAATCCTCCAATATTAAAATCAAATTTTTATCATCTGGGATGCTTAAAAACCTTACTATTGGTGTAATTCAGTGATCATTTAAATCCTTTATTGAAATTTAATTTTTTTTTATAGTTGAAATTTAAAAACTTTATCATCATGTACAAAAATAATTTTTTATAATCTAATTATTTTTTTATTTGATCTAATAAAAAGCTAAAAATACTAAATTTTATTACTTTTACTGTTTATTAGTTATCAGTTTTTTTTTTTTGAAAGAAAAAGAAATTTGTTATCAAAGTGCATAAAATTTTTTTAATGCGACAAGATGTAATAATATTATATTTTCTTACATTTACATTTAAAAATTTACTTAATTCAAAGTAGCATTACTAAATCTTAATATTTTAACAATTATCTTTTACAATTTGACCCTGGCACCGGTATATATTTCTTTTACTTCTAAGCTTATGATTGTTCCTATGGGAATTAACAATAATGGCACGTAGAATTTTAAAATTTAAATATATAGTTCATGATTGATTTTAAAATGTTAGATTGGATTTGAGTGGAATCCACCAAGAATTTTAAATGGAAGAATTTTAGGGCATTCTAAATTACTCTTTCACTTCGTTATTTTGCACTTGTTTTTTTATAATTTGGGAATGGAACGGGGAATGTTTTAAATCAAACCTAAATTTACATACTAACTTAATGCACTTTTAGCCACTAGGCCAATAGTTTATTGGCTATTTGTCACAATTAGTTCGACTAAAATTTACTCTCTTCTCGAAGTCTAAAATTTTAAATTCATCCAAATATAAAATTTCAGGTTTTGTATTTTAGATGTTGATATCTTAATAACAAATTCTATTCCGAACTTGAGTTTTCGAATGCAGTATATGGTATGAAATATTCCCAAATTGTTAATCAACAAACCTTATGGATTCATTAATATTAAAGTTGTTTTCATGCTTGTGAAATGATAAATTATTTGCATCTCATTTAGTGTGGGTTTGGCTCTTTTTTTCTTAATTTATTTACCTCTTATAAGTAAAAATGAGATCAAATAAGTTTTATCAAAAGTAACATAAAAATTATTTATGTTTAATAAAAAAATGATAAAAAAATAAAATCAGAGTAAGTTACACTCATGGTTGTCATTGCCACTAACTTGGGGGTAGGAATTCTTGCTCATGTTGATGACATTGCACAAGTTGGACGTTCTTGAACAGCTTTCTGCTTTGAGTTTGTTTTGCCTCTTCATCCCCAATTTGGGTGGCCGGGACGTCAACATTTTCTGCCAGCTGTTCGTGCAAAGCATAAGGTATACCCATAGGTTTTCTGGGTGATTGCTAAAGTTTTACTTATTGTTGGGTAAGCTTGCTTTGGTGCATACTTTTGATATCTAAGAACAAATATTAATCTCTTTTAAATAAAATTTCTTGCTGCCTTTTGAAAAGGCATTGAGGGTGAAATCTTTATCATTTCTTATTGGCTTCTAATTTTTTTATTAAGTGATGTCAATTAACAACTCTCTGTTGCTGGTTGAGATGAGAATGAGTGTGATGTTGGTGGCGGGGGTAGAGCAAATCTGGACTGCTATGCAAAAATGTGTATGAATGTCTTAAAGCCGTGAATCAATTTGTTTTGTTGATTCTATTTTATTATTTGATAACTTAGTCTTAACCATTATTTGTTTATATATGTTTATCTTGTTATTATCATTGTTATTATGAAATAATGGAATTATTTTTTGATAAATAACCATATAAAAGCTTCTAAAATGCATATTTTAAAAATTTATAAATTCATGATTGCTTTTATTTTCATTTTTTTTATATGGTCATTGTCATAACGTGGCCCAAATGTGAATCCTGATCAAACCCGACTTAACTAGCCCTTGACTATATAAGTGTTGATGTATCATTATTTCAAAACTATTTACTCTTCTCTTTTTTTGGGCCATATCGATATTAATATTCTCTTATTTCTAGGTAGTCGGTAGTTAAGATGAATCGTTCGCCAATCTTAACCCTAAATAGTTATCACGAAATGATCATTTATTTGGAGTTGCCACAAATTTGTTTTGGCCATGTGAGATTGGTCACCTGTCGAAATTAATGCTTTAAGGGTCACAAAACCCTAAAGATAAATTCTGTGGTCTATGGAGTACCAGAGATCGTTTTTAAAGGTTTGGGAGTCGGTTAAAGTCACAAGTAAGATAGACCCTCTCGTGGTGTCCAAAATTGGTACCTTATTGATCATAGTTAATTTGAACTTTAATTTCTATCCGACTTCAATATGTGATTTTTAATTACAATTCTCGTATTGTTAAAATAAGATTTTATTATTTCATGAGAGAAAATCAGGGTTTTGCATTTTAACAATCGAAACATCTTATGCACCCCCACCAAAAACCCTGGGACACAAAAGTTTTTATTATTCCTTTTTATACCCTCAACGGAGAACCAAAGGGATATAAAAGGTTCTAAAAAACAAAAATGTTTTTCACATCCTACTAGAGTACCTGGCGGAATGTGAAAGGTTTTTATTTGTATAAAATACCAATTTCCATTTTAAAAAGGGTACCTCATCATTGAATGATTCGTAAAACCCCTATCGCATATGGGTGGGAGGAATTTCATGCACCACTTTAACTCTGAGACATTGCCTTTATTTTTCAAAGATATACGAATTTTATTTGAAACAAAAATAAAAGACCTATGACTCAGTCTAGACACTGAAAGACTAATTTGAATCTAAGGACTAAAAGATAAAAGAAAAAGGAACCTATCCTTAAAGTATACCTTCAGCATAGAAACACTCGGTGGTTACTTAAGATTAGGTTTAAAGAACAATTTAAATATACCTAAGACTTACCATCGACAATAAGGCACCTGGTAACTACTTAGGATTTGGTTCTAAGGAAAATTAAAATATTCCTAAGGCTTACCATTGATACTAAGGCACCAGTAACTAATTAGGATTGGGATCTAAGGAAAATTAAAATATTCCTAAGGCTTACCATTGACATTAAGGCACCCGATAACTACTTAGGATTGGGTTCTAAGAAAAATTAAAATATTCCTAAGGCTTACCATTGACACTAAAACACCTAGTAACTACTTAGGATTAGGTTCCAAGGAATATTAAAATATTCCTAAGGCTTACCATCGACACTAAGGTACCCGGTAAGAAAAATTATGAAAATGCCCCTAGGATATACCTTCGACATGCCCCCATATCCCTAATGGACTCAAAAATGACCTTAAAAGGCTAAATGAACCCTAAACATTCACCTTTGGCATAAAAGCATCCCGATGAGAAAAATTACAAAAATACCCCTGGGGTATCCTTTTGACATGAAAGCATCCTAGTACCCCTAATGGACTAAAAAATGACCTTAAAAGGCTAAAGAAACCTTAAACTTTCACCTTTGGCATAAAAACATCCTTGTGAGAAAAATTACAGAAATGCCCATGAGATATACTTTCGGCATGAAAGTATCTCGATATCCCTAATGGACTCAAAAATAACCATAAAAGGAGGACCAATAGAGAACCAAAAATAACCTACGAAAATTGCATTTCGTACGCTAACAGAGAACCAAAAGAATACGAAAGGTTTTTATATTTTTAGCACCTCACCGGAGGACCAATGGGATGCTAAAAATATCTAAAATAATCTAAGTGGATGATTTCATGCTAAAGGTAACCATTTTGTTCTAAAAACGCTAAATTTCCCTAAGGATCCATAAACTTTCTCGATTTTACACTTAGGTACCTAAGTAAAAAAATATAACCTAAATCATCACAAAATATAATAGATCAGGTAAAAATCAGCATGTAAATCATGAAGAACATCCATGAGAGGGTTCGATCAAAGACCTTTGAACAAAAAAAGCAAAATTTTTCATTATTTACAAACTAGCCCCTAAACTTTAAGAAATTACAAAATACCCCCTAAAGTGTGAAAAATACCTAAAGCATGATATGAAATACCCAAAATCAGTTTCCAAGTTATCCATGAAGCTTTTGGTCAAATCCTTTGACTGTAAAACAAGATTTTTCTATCATTTGCAAATTGGTCCCTAAACTTTTAGATATTTGCAATTTAGTACTTAATCAACCAAAACCATCATGAAAACACATCATTAAGGCATGAAATCAGCTTGGAATCAGCAGCAAAACATAGCAAAAATACTCATTAAGATTTGGCCAAACATATAGGTCTAAAATTTTTTTATTTTTTATGGATTAGCCCCTAAACTTTTATATTTACAAAATAACCCCAAAAACACACATACAAGCATGAATTTCGGCCAACACTTAAACAATTTACAAATTAACTTTTCTAAACTCAATAATCACATATTCACATTTTATTTAACATAAATTGGCACCATTATATGATAAAATTACAATAATAAGCACATAAACATGTAATTTCACCATAATAACAAGAAAATACTAAAAGAAATAAAATATATATACATATGAACGTATATATGACAATACACAACACCAAAAACAATATCATATCAACATAAAGATGATTCATGAAGAAAAATAATTTACTAACAAGAAAAAAATAGAATAAAATCAAAGAAATTAGTTCATGGCCATTATGCTTAGTCTTTCAACATGGATAAAAAAAACCTATGAACTTTAGCACACCAAAGAGAAGAAAAATGTATCAAACAAACAAAAATCCAAAGATTAAAGTGGAGATTTACCTTAACAAAGCTTTGAAATCTTTTTCGTTTCAACTCATTTTTTTAAGGTTTCCTCCCACTAAAAAAAACCATAAAATAACATCATCCCCTATTTATAAGGGGAGGATTCGGCCAAGGAGGATGAAAATCCTCCTTGGCCGAAAGTTTCATGCCTTTTTCATATATTTTTCTTTTCATTTTTATTTATTATTATTTTTTTATGTTAAGTTTACTTATTAAGTTAGAAATAATAAATATTGTGTCATAAGACCATATCCTTGTCATTTTAAAGTGATGTCATGCATGACATGATTGATTTCTAGAGATATTTTGATTGATACTCGTATAAGATATGTAAAATTATACCATAAAAATTAATTAGAAGATTAAATTATAAAAATTAAAAATTATGTTTTTTAATAAAATTTTAAATGATCAATTTAATTCAATTTAACACTAAAAATAAATTTTTTATGCACAAAAAATGCTTAAAAATACCAAACTCATAAAATTTTACGTGAAAAATGAAAAATTGAAAAATATGAAAAAAAAACTCAAAACTCAATAAATAAATTGATTTTTTACAAACTGAATTAATATGGATTAAAAAATATTTAAAAAATTTTAAGAATTATGAAATACAAAAAATCCTACTGAAGAAATTTATGAAGTAGAAATTCTATATTTCAGTAACAGAAAAAATTCTAAAATTCATAAAATAAATTCAATTTTTCAAAATTGATTTAATTGAGTTAAATGACAATATTAGATGAATTTTAAAAATTTTAAACCAAAAAAATTTCCCCTGAAAACATTTATGGAATAGAAAACTCGATTTTTCAGAAATGGGAAAAGTTCAAGAAAAATTCAAAACTCATAAAAATAAATAAATTTTTGAAAGCTAATTTAATGTGAATCAAACAATAATATTGGATGAATTTGGATGTTTGAAACTCGAGAGGATTCCACCAAAAATTTAACGAGTAAAGAATAACTCGTATTTTAATACCGAGAAAAGGTACAAAATTTCATTGACACTAGAGTAAAACAAATTCAAGACCACATATTATTCAAAACATTAATTTCTAAAGTGAAAAAATAAACTTGTAAAATTTTTAAAAATAGATAAATAAGAACCAAAAGTAAAATTTTCGAGCACGATACTTGTAAGATTACAAAATTTAAAATTAATTTATAAAGTTTACAGTTTGACACTTCATGGTAGAAAATGCCAATAAATATTTTTCTTTAAATATTTATGATTTTTCAGGGTGACAATTAACATAAAACTACACTGATGTCGGTAAAAAAATCCAACTACCAATTTCCTGAGGTCTTTAGAAAAATCTTAAAAATTCCTGAAAATAGAAAAATTGACCACTAGATTATCCGAGCCAAAATTTGTCAAGAACTTGTTCAAAACAAAAATTTTTCCTTTGCAGATTCATCCTTTTCACCCGACTAATGGATTTCTCTATCATTTGTATATACAGTTATTTACATATGACTGATTAAAATTACAAAGATGTGAAACCCCTCTGGTGAAAGTTGACCTCCATCAGAGTGGCCACTACATTTTTGTTCTTAAATATTTGAGACTTTCAGGGACAGACAGCCTGAACGAATTTAGGTGTCTATAGCTGCCCCTCTTTGTCCGTTGCTGAGAATCAGGAATAGGACAAACACCAAATAGACACAATTTTATCTGGGCTTTACTGATTAGAAGGGGAACTTTCAACCCATACTGAAGTTAATATTAAAAATGAGTTGGTCGGGCCGACAATGCACAAACCAATCAGTAAGACAAATAAACTAAGACCAAGCAGTTAGGTCAACAAATGAAATGAGTTACTCGGGACTAGATCAATGAGTAGACAAAAGATACAAAGGTAATACCTAAGGTTAAACTAACAAGTTCGACTAGGACTAAACCATTACGTCAAACGAGATACAAAATAGAGTGTAACCAGGGCAAAACCATGATGTCAAATGATAGTGAAAAAAAGTTTGACTAGGGTTAAACCATCACGTTAAATGAAATAAAAATAGAGTTTGACCAAGGCTAATCCATTACGTTAAATGAAAATGAAAGAAATTTTGACCAAGGCTAAACTATCACGTCAAATGAAAATAAAAGAAAGTTTGACCAGGGCTAAACCATCATGTCAAACAAAATGAAAGGAAAGTTTGACCAATACTAAACCATCACGTCAAAAAAATGAAAAGAAAGTTTGACTAGGGCTAAACCATCATTTCAAACAAAAGTAAAAAAAGTTTGACTAGAGCTAAACCATCACGTCAAAAAAATGAAAAGAAAGTTTGACTAGGGCTAAACTATCATTTCAAACAAAAGCAAAAAAAGTTTAACTAGAGCTAAACCATCACGTCAAACGAAAATGAAAAGAAAGTTTGACTAGGGCTAAACCATCATGTCACATGAAATACAAAAGGGAGTTTAACCAGGGCTAAACCATCACGTCAAACAGAGGTGATAAAAAGCTTAACCAGGGCTAAACCATCACATCAGATGAAGTGAAAAGAAAGTTTGATCAGGGCTAAATTATCACGTCAAACAAAAGTGAAAGAAAAGTTTGACCTCTAGGTCTAAAGTTTGACCAAGTAAAAAGTAGCAAGACTTTATCGAGTTCAGCTAGGTAAGTAAGAATTTGATCAAGTATGATCGATTGGAGAAAAACCTTGATAAGGTTGGACTAATCTAATATTTGAGATCTTTAAAGAAAGCTTAACTTACCTTTTGATTTTGAAGCAGTATTTATTCTGATAGTTTCTTCTTGCTTCTTTGTTTTAAACCTGTGAATTACATAATGATGAATGTGGATGCATGATGAATGTGCATAGATTTTCATGATTAGATTTGTTCCTTATTTTTCTAGTTTTCATTCATTTTTTTTTCAAATCGTGATTCAACCTACTTTGAAAGCCTGAAAACATCTTCATAAAGCGTAAAGAATCTTTTTGGTGATAAAGGGCCAGTCTTGAATTTGACGTTGTCTTTACAAAAACATTTATTCTTGCACTTTGAGGAATTCAGATTATGATTCACCAGCGTCACCTAATGACTAAAACAGAATGGTATGATTAAGAATATGTGAGGGATGCCTCATGTGGTTATGTGATGCATCAGTACCATTTAATGGCTGAGGAAAAGGGATATGATTGGATATATGTGCACTGCCCCTGCCCCGAGAGAAATTAGGACTTTGTGCTGCATCAATATCATTTAGTGGTTGAGGAAAAGGGATATGATTGGAAATCTATAAGATGTCTTTACCCCAATCCATCTGTGGTTTTCAGAATGCAATAAGGACCTAATATTTCCATCAGGTCCCTTGCCAGCTGAAACAAAATGATGAATATCTTCTAAAAGGTTAAGTTTTCTCCATCGTCAAAATTTTATCTAAGATCGTTAGTTATCCACCCTTAATGCTTCCTAGAATGTTTGAAGGAATTAAGACGTGAACTAAGATTTTCATAATGTTTTGACCTCATTCGAAAGTAACTAAAAGAAATTAGTCTATTATCTATTTTTATCCATCTTTATTTCTTAAAGTCGTTAATTATCATTTAGCAAAAATGTTAGCGCAATCAAAAAGATAGTCTAACAGAGGTTGCATTTCAAAAAAAAAAGTAAAATATTGGCTTTTTCTACAAAAATAATGGTAAAATGCCTAAGAAGAGATTCACAAAGATAATGGTAAATGTTGAAGAAAAGGTCTGGACAATTGAATTCAGATCTAGAAAGATTTCTTCTGAGCTGAATATCTGCTTCTGTGTAAATCCATCTTTTAGAGATGCATTTGATTATATCATGCCTACGATTTGATCATTTTTTTCTTTTGCTTAAGCTGCCCTTTTGGGTTTTTAACTCGAAGCTTCTTCTTATATTGCTTTTAATCGAATGCCCTATTCGGGTTTTTGTTCAATTTTTATTTTTTTTCTTTTTTGTTTTGTTTTGTTTGTTTTATTTTGTTTGTTTTGTTTTATTTTTTTAAGCATAGTATTTTTTTACACTATCTACATTGATTGGGTTTAGCAAGACATCTCCATCCATTTCGGAAAGGATTAATGTGCCTTCTGAGAATGCCTTATAAACCACACAGGGCCCTTACCAATTGGGTGCCCATTTGCCTCGTGGATCTTTTTGTATCAGGAGGATTTTCTTCAACAACAATTCTCCTTCATGAAAATGTCTTGGACAAATCTTCTTATCATAGGTTTTCATCATCCTTTTTTGGTACATTTGCCCATTCTAGATCACTTTCAACCTCTTTTCTTTAACAAAGTTCAATTGTTCGTGATGATCTTATACCCATTCAGTTTCTTCCAATTTGGTCTCTATTAATATTCGAAGTGATGGGATCTCGACTCTAATTGGTAGTACTGCCTCCGTGCTGTACACCAATAAGTACGATGTTGCCCCAGTTGAAGTTCGTACTAGAGTTCAATAAGCGAGAAGAGCAAATGGAAGCTTCTCATGCCAATCTTTATAAGTCTTTACCATTTTTCCCACAATCTTCTTAATATTTTTGTTGGCAGCTTCTACAACCCCATTCATCTTCAGACAATATGTGACCAAATTATGATGAGAGATTTTGAGCTGGGTACAGACCTCCATCATCAATTTATTATTTAAGTTGGAGGTATTATCCGATATAATTCTTTTAGGGACCTCGAATCTATAAATGATATTGGCCTTTAGAAATTTAATCACCACCAATCTTGTGACGTTTGCAAAAAAAAATGGCTTTCACCCATTTAGTGAAATAAATAATGGCCACCAACTTGAAACGATGCCAGCTCGATTCTACAGGGGTAAGAGGTCCGATGACATCCATACCCCATATAGAAAAAGGTCATGGCACGGTTATGACATGTAACGGTGAGGGTGGGACATAAATCTTGTCAGCATAGATTTGACACTTATAGCACTTTTGGGCATGCTTGATATAGTCACTCTCTATAGTCATTCAAAAGTACCCCCAATCTCATGATTTGTTTTGCCATCTTATGTCCGTTGGCATGAATCCCACTAACCCTTTCATGTACTTCTTCTATTATTTTCTTTGCTTCTGAAGCATCAACACACCTTAACAATGTTTGGTCGAAACTTTTTTTATACAAAATCTCTTCGTCCAAGATAAAATTTAGTGCTAGCTTTCTTAAGGTTCTCTTATCAGTTTCTGAGGCATTTGGCGGATATATTCAATCCTTTAAATAATTTCTAATATTGTAATACCATGGAAAGCCATCTGCCTCAGTCTCAATGTTATGGCAGTATGTAGGGAATTCATAAATACTCCTTAATGGGTGTCACCTTCTGCCCCATGTTTACTTTGAACATCAAAGCCAAAGTGGCTAAAACATCTACCATTTAATTATCATCACAAAATAGATGAATGAAGTCTACTTCTTTGACTTCTTTTAGTACTTCTAGAATCAATTTTTCATATTGCTGCAACCTTAGGTATCGCATTTCCTATTCTCTACGCAATTGGTAAATTACCAAGGTTGAATCTTCATAGACTTCCAATACTTGGGCCTTCTTTTTTAATGCTGCTTGTAGCCCTATAATACATGCCTCATATTTCACCACATTGTTGGTGCAATAAAAAATTATCTGGGTTGTAAAAGGGTAATAATCCCCTTTTGGAGATATTAAAATTACGACGATTCCATGCCCCAATGCATTTGATGCTCCATCAAAATACATTTTCCATGTAGATCCTTTCGATGACTCTTCTTTTTCTTTAACCGTAATATTCATCAAGTCTTTGTCAAGGAATTAAAATTCCAACGGCTGATAATCGTCAAGTGCTCGGCTTACTGAGAATTCAGCAATGACACTTCCTTTAATCGCCTTTTGGCTTACATAAATGATATCATATTCAGATAGTAGAACTTGCCACCTAGCTATCCTTTTTTATAAAGTTGGCGCTTTGAATAGATATTTGATTGGGTCTATTTTGGTGATCAGCCATGTAACATGATATACATGTATTATCAAAGTCTTTTCGCTGTCCACACTAGAGCACGACATATCTTCTCTATATGGGAATAATTGACCTCATAATCCAAAATTTTGTTATTGAGGTAATAGACTACATGCTTTTTCTTTCCAGTCTCATCATGCTGTCCTAACACACAGCCCATGGATCTTTCGAATACAGACAAATACAGGATCAAAGGTCATCTCAGAATAGGTATTACCAATACCAGTGGATTAGAGAGATATTGCTTAATTTTTTTAAAAGCATTTTGGCATTCACTATCCCACTCACCAGGATTTTGTTTTCGCAAAATCTGAAAAATTAGATCACACTTATCTGTAAGTTGAGATATGAATCTAGCCATGTAATTCAATCTCCCCAAGAAACTTCTCACTTCTTTTGGCATGCTTGGGGATGGCAACTCCTGTATAGCTTTGATCTTATCCGGATGAACCTTAATTCTTCTTTCGCTTACAATAAAACCAAATAATTTTTTAGACCTATGTCCAAATGTATGTTTTATCGAGTTTAGTTTTAATTGATATTCTCTCAGCCTTTCAAACAACTTCCTCAGGTCTGCTACATGACTTTCTTCTTGAGGGGACTTAGCAATCATGTCATCAACATACACTTTAATTTCCTTATGCATCATGTCATGGAATAGGGTGACCATTGCCCTTTGGTAAATTGCTGCCGCATTCTTCAACCCAAATGGCATTACTTTGTAACAAAATGTTCCCCATATTATAATAAACATGGTCTTCTCCATATCTTCTGGAGCCATTTTAATTTGGTTATACCCTAAAAATCCATCCATGAAGGAAAATAAATAGTTTATCAACTAGGGTGTCTATATGAGAGAGGAAGAAGTTATCTTTTGGGCTTGCTCGATTGAGGTCATGAGAATCTACACACGTTTTAACTCTTTTTTCTTTCTTGGGAACCGAGAAAATGTTTGCAACCCACTCTAGATATTTTACCACCTTTAGAAATCCAAACTCAAACTACTTCTTAACCTTTTCTTCTATCTTCAAAAGCATCTCTGATTTCATTCTTCTTAGCTGTTGTTGAACCGGTTTGCATTCAAGCTTTAAGGGTAATTTATGAACCAAAATCTTCGCTTCCAATCTTGGCATGTCTTGATAAGACCACGTAAAGATGTCTTAGAATTCATGCAGCAAACTTATCAGATCTTCTCGGGTGGGAGCCTTTATGGTAGTTCCTATTCTGACCTCCTTCTTATCATTTTTTTCATTCCTTAAATTAATAATCTCAGTAGGCTCTTCATGGGGTATTATACGCTCATCTTCTCGTTTAATTATTTTTAACAAATCAGGAGGCAAGATATGACCATTGACATCTTTTTTAAGATAACCATGTTTAAGCAAATAGTCTATTCAAAATTAACCTCTGAATCCTGCTCAGATTTATCTTTTTCTCTACAAAGACAAAAGCAAGGAAAAAATAGGTAAATGAATATGGGTTATGAATGAGGTATGAATGCAAAAAAAAAAAAATGGTTGCTAAGATAAGAAATCATAAAAGAAACGGATATAAGACAGGAAAAGAGCCAAGAAAAATTATATAAGGAAAGTTTACGTGCATTTCATTTTTACTGATGCTAAATTAACATTTTGAGTTCTTACAACAGGATCTATAGACAACAGAGTTCATTTCTTAGTTATTACTTTGGGATTAGCCTAGACACTACACTTCTCTCAGCACATGTCCAATTCCCTAAAACATATCCAAAGGTGCATGGGTGAATCCCACGATCCTTAGTGAACTCTTCATTATCTCTTTCAATGGCAGCCATATAATGCTCTTCGAAGGCTTCATTGATCACTAGAACAATGTTCCTGGTTGCTTTATCTTCATTTTTTGGATTGACTCTTCCATAGCAGAAAATTACTCCAATAAAAAGTAGAGAGTTGTTTTTGGCCTCACTGTTGGCTGACACCTAAGGATAGCTGTTTCCTCTCATTCTTATTTCAAACTTCTTCTTCTGAACTCTCTCTAGCTTGAAGTCTAATCCATATTTGTCTTTCTAACCATTGATATTTATGGTCTGACTGATTCCTTGCAAATGTCTCCCGAGTCCTTTTTTTTACTAAGGCTCATTTCCCTACTGTCAACTTGAGGCCTATATGTGTGCTTTTTGATAGCCTCGGTTTAGAGATGATCGACCCTACTGATATAAAGGTCATGTTGACAATATTAAAACTTTGAAAGAGCATTCATCAGTTTCAGCATTTGTGTCAATGTAAGGAGCTTCTGTAAACATCATAGCAACTATGTCCTCTTCCCCAAACAAACTTACCAATCTTTCATCCATTATAAACTTGAGTTTTTAATGTAAGGACAATGGAATGGCCCTAACGAGATGAATCTATGGTCATCCTAATAAATAATTGTATGCTGGAGTGATATCCATAACATAGAACTCGATTTCAAATGGCTAAGGACTAATTTTTAAAGTAACTAAAATAGTTCTTTTATTGTCCCTCCTTGCTCCATCAAAAGCCCTGACAATCGAATGTCTTTGTTTGATTTGACTAAAATTCACAGGCAAATGGGACAGTGTACTCCATGGCATGATATTTAGAGCAGAGCCATTGTCGATAAGGATCTTAGATAGTATGGTCCCTTTGCATCAAGTTGTGATGTGAAGGGCTTTTGCTAAAGTATTACCTCTTGGCAAAATTTCATCCTCACTAAATCAGATGAAGTTGTTAGTGACAATATTATTTACCAAGCGGTCAAGTTTGTTGACAAAAATGTCCTGAGAGACATAGGCCTGATTTAGTACTTTCAGTAAAGTGTTCCAATGAAGTTTAGAACTAAGAAACAGAGTTAGCAAGGAAATCTTCATTGGTTGTTGCTTTAATTACTCCATGACACTGTATTCACTATGCTTGATATACTTTAGGAATTTGGCTGCCTCTTTTTCTTTTACTGGTTCTTGCTTTTCTTTCGGAAGATCCTTGATAAACATCACTTTTGTAAATGTTTCTACCTCTGATTTCATCTTTGTACTTGCTTCACTGGTTTCCCAACTGTATACATGCTCACTTTTTGTAACATAGCTGAATCCTATAATATCGACGGATGCCAATTGGGCAGTAATAGCTTCTAGAGTAGTGACCCTACCATCATACTTCCTCAGCACCTATTTACTATCTTGATAAGGGAACGGTACTGGTGCCCTAATAATCAATTGAGGGCCAATATTTGCCTTTGGAGGTGTGGTCTGGTTGCAACGAATAATAAGAGGGTGGCCGATACCGTATGGGGGTTATGAAGATTCTTTTCCTACCATATTGACTGATTTTTTCACTTTTACTTCAATCTATTCTAAAAACTCAATCTCACCATTATTCATCATCCCTTGAATCAAAGCTAAAAAATCTAGGCAACTCTATAAGGTATGCCCCAAAGTCAGGTGATACTTGCAGAAATTAACACCATCGTCAAATTATCCTTCAATGCTTTCCTGATTCTGGCAAGGATTTCAGCTTTGGTCAGAATCATCCATACTTCCTCTAAGGGTGTTTTGACCTTTTTCACACTCAACTTCCTCCATTGCCTATTTTTAAAGCTGATGACGTTAACTCTGGGCTCATGATGATCTAGCAAAGGGTTTACCGCCATATTAGGAGCCGACACATTATCAAACTTGAAGGTGCCTCTAATAAGAAGGCTTTGAACTTTATGCTTAAAGGGTTAGTAGTTTTTAATCGAGTGACCAGGTATTGCATGGTATTCACAGTGTAGGTTTAGGTCATACCAACTAGGATAATTGCCTTCATACGGTTTGGTAAAACTTGGGGCTACTAGCCTTGCTTCTAAAAGATTTGTCAAACATTTCCTTATATGAATAAGGAAGAGGGTCAAAATAGGGTCTGGTTTGATTGGTTCATTGAGGTTGTGTATTGATGTTGGGTCTTGGCTGGTTTTGAGGAAACGAGTTTAGAATATTAGCTTGGATGATCATTGAAATAGTGCTACAAGTGTGTTATATGAATAAGTGTTTTGAGGCATTTGTCTTGGATTTTGGTAATAGGGGCGAGTTCTTGAGCGGTATAGTTGGCCACATAACCAACTGATGGTGTTTTATCCTTTTTCTTTGTTGGTCCTAGCTTTTTTGCATTTGAAGACTCTTCTGATGTCAGCTTCCCAGCCTTAATGGCTGATTCGATCATTTCTCCAGATATTACAAGATTAGAGAAATTCTTTATCGCATTTCCTACTAGATTATCGTAATAGGGTGGACGCAAAGTATCAACAAATAACATTGTCATTTCCTTCTCCATCAAGGGCGGTTAGACTTGAGAGGCTAAGTCCCTCCATCATTGGACATATTTTTTGAATGATTCGGTTGACTTCTTCTCTAAATTTTGGAGTGTCAAACGATCTAGAGCCCACTCAACCATATGCTTGTATTGCTAAAAAAAGCACTTGCCAAGTCAGCCCAGCATTTAATTTGGGTACGATTCAAATCATTGTACCATCTCAATTTCGATCCTAACAAGCTTTCTTAAAAATAGTGGATAAGAGTTTATCATCTTGTGAGTAGCCTGTCATTTTTCTGATGAACATTTTGATGTGTGCTTACTAGATGTAGTGCCTTTATACTTCTCAAACTCTTGGATCTTAAATTTCAAAGGGAGAACAAGGTCTGGGACTAAGCTGAGGTCTTCAACGTCCATACTGGTATATAATTCAGGCCCTTCTATGGCTTTTAACCTTCTTTCAATAAGTAGTAGTTTTACCTTTTCCTTTTTTTTTTTTGCCTCAACTACTTCTTTGGCCTTTTGCTTAATCTTCTCTTCTTCATCGATGCCTAGTCACATATATTCCTCTTGGACGGGAATAGCTTAGGTATTCATTTCTTGAGGTATGGCCTTAGGGTTTATGATGATAACTAATGGAAAAGTAGCTGTCGAGGCCCTATGTTGCACATTATGGGCATTGGCTAGTGGTGAATTGGTGCCTAATTCTTCAACTGGTGCCCTTTAGATCCTCTAGTGGGAGCATCAGTATTTACTTCCTGTGTAAGGTGAGTTAACCCCTTAGTTAGTAGCAGCTTCATTATCTGTGCGATTTGAGCTTGAAGTTCATCCTCCTTTTTTAACATGGCCTCTTGAGCATGCTTGTGGCTTTTCTCGAGCTGTTCTAATCTTGCGATATAGTCTTCAGCCATTCTCCTTGCTCTTACTATGGTGAAGTAACTATGTGTGGGTATTGATGATGTTGATTGGTCTCGATTCGCAATCGTTAAGCCTTATGTGAATTCCAAAATTTTGAGAATTAGGTAATAGATCAATAATCATATGTGTATGTGTATGTATGCATGAGTAATCAATGTATTCAAGGACATTAGCTTTACTACAAGACTTTAAAATCCATAATTTCCATTAATTTTAGAAGAGAATTACATATCACTAATCATATTAGAGCTATGTCCATAAAACTTCCTAATTTGGTCATATTGCTTTTCGACTTGTTCCAAAAATTGAAGTATCACGGGGCCAAATTTGCCTACTGGGTTAATCTGTCTTCAAAGTCCTTGGATCCTTTCTACCATATCCCATGCTTGGATAACTCCTGAGTGAATTTGTTTCATCAGATGATCAATATAAAACTATCATCCTAGCGAATTGGTCGTCCACTTATCACGTTCGTCTTGAACTCGGTAAAACTTATTATCCCAACAGACATCCATTTCCTCGTATGCTAGGGCCCATGCCTCAATGTCGTGCTCTCTTTAAGACAACTCTTGTCTTACTTGCTTCAAAGATGAAATGAATGCTTCTCTTTCTTGGAGTAATTCTATCATTCTTTCCTGCTCTTGGTGAAGGGCATTTTTAAGCTACTCATTCTTTTTTGCAGACCTCTTTAATTATCTTTGTGTATCCGTGTTTGCCCTTTGCTCTTGTTTGAATGCAGCTGCCTTGGCTTTGCTTCTCACAGTTTTAGCTTTCCACTTTTCAAGCTCTCTACAAAGCTTATGCATTCCCTCGGTAACTTGACTAGGAGATTTGCTGGAGCTCCCAGATAGACCAATGATTTTCATCTTTTTGTTTTGTTCTACCCAATCTTGCTTAATTAAAGTGTACTGCTTCTTTATTTTTTGAAGATCTTTTTCTTTGGCTTCTGTTTTCATCGTCAGATATATGATCTCTTCCTGGAAGGCTCGATTCTCAGTAATCGCTCTTTTTTTTATCTCTTTCTACCTTTTCTCTGATTAACTCCACTTCAGAAGGCATAGAAGGCTTTGGTTGAATGGTCGCTAGAAGACTGACCCTTTTTGTGCCTGGAATAATCAAATCATAACCAAAACTTGATCTCCATCCGTCGTACCTAGGAGTGGTCTGATCTGTGTAAGAGAGCAACTCGAACTCGTATCTCTCTTTCCAATGTACGGCAGTTGTCGGAAGCATGTTCTTGTGTCCTTCCCGATGATAATCAAAATCTACACTAGCCAAGTTGAAAGTCATGGAGGTGAATTACTTAATCCCATATTGTCGTCGGACCAAAAGTGGTGCATATCCGACTGTACCCCATAATCCAAGCAAAGGCACAAATGACAATTGATCGCACCTATACAGGACAGATTTAGGTGCGAACCAAAGAGCTCTCTATGTTATCTCTTTTAAAGCCAAGTTCTTTAATGATGTCACCCACTGATTCTTCGTTGACGATCGTGGCCAATCTTTCCCTATAAAATGCTAGAGAGGGATAGAGTGCGAGAAATAGGGTCTAATCTTATCGACGCCATCTCCCCAAAAAATGACTGCAGGCCTAGATATATAGAGCCAAGGCACTCCCAAAGAATCTGCCTTCGCCTTACTTCTGACATGCATTAAGTGCTCGAATGATTTCTGCTAAGATGGCAGAGGCAGGATGCATATTCCTCTTCAAATGGTTAAAGAGCTCAATCACTGCTACTTCTACATATTCAAGCACCCTTGGGAAGAGAACTAACCCATATATGGCTAAAGTAAATGCATTGAGGGCTTTCTCCTTTTTGGCTAATCCCTAATATACTCCTTCAAAAATTGCCATGACACAAGTGTGGTATTGCCTTTAAGTTTGAAGTGAAGAGACTAAGTAGATAAACCAAGGATCTGTGCCAATCTCTTCCTATGACTCGTTAGGTTACGTTCTTTGCATTAGATAGGTCTTGTCTCCTCTTGTCCTAACCCTAATAATAATGCAATCTCTTTTATGGTAGGGGTCATGTCATGGTGGTTAAATGAAAAGCATTGGTAAGAAGGGTCTCAGAATTCTATCAGAGCTCAGACTAACTGTTCATCTATGGGATCTTCAACAACATGGTCATATGTCCATATTTTGCTGTAAACTGGGTTTGCTTGGCTTTATCCCATCATTCCCATATAAGTACCACTTCAGAAATATTATTTTGTCTGAGATCCAAATGTGTGATCTTTGACAATCTTGATACAAAGTCCCAAGTATTCAGTCCCCCCATTTTCTCTGATTCAGTTCAGACTCTGTGCAAACTTCTTTAAAAGTTCTGAAAATAACCACCACTTTTGTTGGGATCTTCAACAACATGGTCATATATCCATATTTTGCCGTAAACTGGGTTTGCTTGGCTTTATCCTATCCTTCCCATATATGTACCACTTCAGAAATATTATTTTGTTTGAGATCCAAGTGTGTGATCTTTGACAGTCTTGATACAAAGTCCCAGGTATTCAGTCCCCCCATTTTCTCTGATTCAGTTTGGACTCTGTGCGAACTTCTTCAAAAGTTCTGGAAATAACCACCAATTTTGCTTGGTTTGCCATACAATCGAATGCAAACTAGCTGGATCTAAAATCAGGCCTAAAGCAAATGCCCATGATACAAATGAATGATGCATATGAAGGACAAGAAAAGGAAAAAAAAAGTAAACAAGTTAGTATCCATGAAATAAATATTCTAGATATAGCAAAAAAATTATACCACAAAGATGTAATTAAAATAAAATAGACGAATAAAGAAAGAAACGGTACACATATCCCTTCGTATGTCCCTAACCTCAGTGACACCTATAGTGGGGGTATGTTACTAATCGGAGAGCTACTAAAGTTTAATATATGAGGTTTGGGCTAGACTTCTACATTGGTTCTCAAATTGCCTCTAGTCTAGAACGGACTAACAAGGTACCTTCTTCTCTTTATCCATTGTGGATTTATGTCGAAAAAGGTTCAATTTGAGTGAAAGTATCTTTTATGCTGTAACGAGGCTAACACCTCGGGCAGGTGTAGGAATTTACACCCGATAGGTTTTTCACTGGCCCAAACAGAGGCTAACACCTCAGAAGGTAGAGCTACTTCACCTCCTCCTAAATTATTAGGTACTTATGTCCCTCCAGCATTAGACAGAAGGGAAACTATTGTAGATGTGCACAGTGTATGCGAAGGGATAAGCATACCCTTTTTTTAAAATAAAGAGAAAATACACAAACATTGACTTAAAAATAAAATAAGTCATAAAGAAAAATTTTCAAAATGGGAATCAAAACTAAATACCAATTGAAACCAGATTATTTAAAATTTAATTAACACATGATCAATTTTAAGCCTGACTCTCTAAAAAAAAAATTAGGTCCCTAGTGGAGTCACCAAGTTGTCGTAACGTGAGATGGATGTAAATCCTGACCAAGCCTGACTTAAACAACCCTTGACTATATAAGTGTTGATGTATCATTATTTCAAAACAATTTACTCTTTTTTTCTTGGGGGGGCCATATCGATAGTAATATTCTCTTATTTTTGGGGACTTGGTAGTTAAGATGAATCGTTCGTCTATCTTAACACTAAATAGTCATCATGAAATGACCATTTATTTAGGGCCACCACCATTCTATTTTGGCTAGGTAAGATTAGTCACCTATCAGAATTAATGCTTTAAGGGTCACAAAACCCTAAAGATAAATTTTATGGTCTATGGAGAAGTAGAGATCGTTTTTAAAGTTTTAGGAGTCGGCTACAACCATAAGTAAGGATCGACCCTCTCATGGTGCCTAAACTTGGTACCCTATTGATCATGGTTAATTTGAACTTTAATTTTTATCCAGCTTCAATATGTGGTATTTAATTACAATTTTCATATTGTTAAAATAAGATTTTTTTTTATTTCATGAGAGAAAATTGGGGTTTTGTATTTTGAAAATTGAAACGTCTTACGCATTCCCACCAAAGAACTAATAGGACATGAAAGTTTTTATTATTCGCTTTTATACCCCAACAGAGAACCAAAGGGACATAAAAGGTTCTAAAAAACAAAAAAGTTTTTCACATCCTACTGGAGTGCCTGACAGATGTGAACGGTTTTAATTTGTATAAAATTCTCGATTTCCATTTTGAAAAGGGTACCTCATCATTAGAATGTTCGTAAAACCCCTATTATAGGTAGGAGGAATTTCACGCACCACTCTAACTCCAAGACATTGCCTTTATTTTTCAAAGATATACGAATTTTATTTGAAACAAAAATAAATGACCTATGACTCAGTCTAGACACCGAAATACTAGTTTGAATCTAAGGACTAAAAGATAAAAGAAAAATGAACATATCCTTAAAGTATACCTTTGGCATAGAAACACTCGATGGTCACTTAAGACTAGGTTTAAAGAACAATTAAAATATCCCTAAGGCTTACCATCGATAATAAAGCACCCGATAACTACTGAGGATTTGGTTCTAAGGAAAATTAAAATATTCCTGAGGCTTACCATTAACACTAAGGCACCCGGTAACTACTTAGGATTAGGTTTGAAGGAAAATTAAAATATTCCTAAGGCTTACCATCGACACTAAGGCACCTAGTAACTACTTAGGATTGGGTTCCCAGGAAAATTAAAATATTCCTAAGGCTTACCATCGACACTAAGGCACCGGGTAAGGAAAATTATTAAAATACCCCTGGGACATACGTTCACATGCCCTGGTATCCCTATCGGACTCAAAAATAACCTTAAAAGGCTAAATGAATCCTAAACATTCACCTTTGGCATAAAAACATTCGATGAAAAAAATTATGAAAATGCCCTTAGGGTATACCTATCCCGGTACCCCTAATAGACTAAAAAATGACCTTAAAAGGCTAAAGGAACCTTAAACTTTCACCGTTGGCATAAAAGCATCCCGATGAAAAAAATTATGAAAATGCCTACAGGGTATACCTTCGACATGAAAGTATCTTAGTACCCCTAATGGATTTAAAAATAACCTTAAAAGGCTAAAGGAGCCTTAAATTTTCACCATTAGCATAAAAGCATCCCGAAGAGAATATTACGAAAATGCCTCTAGGGTATGGCTTCGACATGAAAGTATCTCGGTACCCCTAATGGACTCAAAAGAACAAGTAATGATGATTCTTACACTAAATGGGTAATTTAGATTATCAAAATGGCCTAATGTATGAAAATTGCTAATGGGTTCCTAAATTTTTAAAAATTGCATTTCGTACCCTACAGGAGAACCAAAAGAATATGAAAGATTTTTATATTTTTAGCACCTCACCGGAGGACCAATGGGATGCTTAAAATATCTAAAATAATCTAAGTGGATGATTTCATGCTAAAGATAACTATTTTGTCCTAAAAATGCTAAATTTCCCTAAGTGTTCATAAACTTTCTCGATTTTACACTTATGTACCTAAGTAAAAAAGCATAACCTAAATCATCACAAAATATAATAAATCAGGTAAAAATCAGCATGTAAATTATGAAGAACATCCATAAAAAGGTTTCGTCAAACACCTTTGACCAAAAAAATAAAAATTTTTATTATTTGCAAACCAGCCCCTAAACTTTGAAAAATTACAAAATATCCCCTAAAGTGTGAAAAATGCCTAAAGCATGATATGAAATACCCAAAATCGGTTTCCAAGTTATCCTTGAAGCTTTTGGTCAAATCCTTTGACCATAAAACAAAGAAATTTCTATCATTTGTAAACTAGTCCCAAAACTTATAGACGTTTGCAATTTTGTCCTTAATCAACCAAAACCATCATGAAAACACATAATTAAGGCATCAAAATCAGCTTGGAATCAGCAGCAAAACGTAGCAAAAATACTCATTAAGATTCGCCAAACATAGAGGTCTAATATTTTTTTTATTTATGGATTAGCCCCTACCTTTTTATCTTTACAAAATAACCCCAAAAACACACATACAAGCATGAATTTCGGCCAACAACTAAACAATCAACCAATCAACTTTTCTAAACTCAATAATCACATCTTCACATTTTATTTAACACAAATTGGCACCATTATATGATAAAATTATAAAAATAAGCACATAAACATGTAATTTCAGCATAATAACAAGAAAATACTAAAAGAAAAAAAAAATATATATATATATATGAACATATATATGACAAACACAACACCAAAACGAACATCATATCAAAATAAACATGATTCATGAAGACAAATAATTTACTAACAAGAAAAAAATAGAATAAAATCAAGGAAATTAGTTTATGGCCATTATGCTTAGTCTTTCAACATAGATAAAAAAAATCCATGAACTTAAGCACATTTTTGGCTCACCAAAAAGAAGAAAAATGTATCACACAAACAAAAATCCAAAGATTAGAGTGGAGATTTACCTTAACAAAGCTTTGAAATCTTTTCTTTCAAGTATTTTCTCTTTTTTTTCAACTCATTTTTTTAAGGCTTCCTCCCACTAAAAAAAAAAAAACCATAAAATAACATCCTCCCCTATTTATAGGGGGAGGATTTGGCCAAGGAGGATTTTCATCCTCTTTCACTTGAAGTTTCATGCCTTTTTCATAGATTTTTCTTTTTTTCTTTTATTTTTTTTGATGTTAAGTTTACTTGTTATGTTAGAAATAATAAATGTTGTGTCATGAGCCCATACACTTGTTATTTTAGAGTGATGTCTTTCATGACATGATTGATTTCTATAGATATTTTGTTGATATTCGTATATAATATGTAAATTTATACCATAAAAATTAATTAAAAGATTAAATTGTAAAAATTAAAAATTATGTTTTTTTAATAAAATTTCAAATGATTAATTTAATTCAATTTAATACTAAAAATAAATTTTTTATGTACAAAAAAGTTTTAAAATACCAAACTCGAAAAATTTTATGTGAAAAACTCTTACCGGGGAAAAATGGACAAATATGAAAAAGAAACTCAAAACTCATAAAATAAATTGATTTTTTACAAACTGAATTAATATGGATTAAAAAAATATTTAAAGAATTTTAAAAATTATGAAATATGAAAAATCCTACTAAAGAAATTTACGAAATAGAAACTCTATATTTTGGTAACAAGAAAAATTCTAAAATTCATTAAATAAATTGAATTTTTTAAAACTGATTTAATGGAATTAAATGAAAATATTAGATGAATTTTAAAAATTTTAAACAAAAAAAAATTTCCCTGAAAATATTTATGAAATAGAAAACTCGATTTTTCAGAAATAGGGGAAGTTCAAGTAAAAAATTCAAAACTCATGAAAATAAATAAATTTTTGAAAGCTAATTTAATGTGCATCAAACAATAATAGTGGATGAATTTGGATGTTTGAAACTCGAGAGGATTCCACTAAAAATTTTATGAGTAAAGAATAACTCATATTTTAATACTGAAAAAAATTATGGAATTTATTGACACTGAAGTAAAACAAATTCAAGACCACATATTATTCAAAACATTAATTTTTAAAGTGAAGAAAATGAATTTACAAAATTTCTAAAAGTAGATAAACAAAAACTAAAAGTAAAGTTTATGAGCACGATACTCATAAGACTACAAAATTCAAAATCAATTTATAAAATTTACAGTTTGACACTTCATGGTAGAAAATGCTAATACATATTTTTTTAAAATATTTATGATTTTTCGGGGTAATAATTGGCATAAAACTACACCGGTGTCAGTAAAAATATCTAACTACCAATTTTCCAAGTTTTTCAAAAAAACCTTAGAAAATTTTTAAAAATAGAAAAATTGATCGTGAGATCATCCGCAACGGCAATTTCCAAAATTTGTCAAGAAATTGTTTAAAACAAAACTTTTTCCTTCACAGATTCGTCCTTTTTACCCGAGAAAATAGATTTTTTTATCATGTGTATATATAGTTATTTACATATAACTGATTAAAATTATAAAAATGTGAAACCCCTCCGGTGGAAGTTGACCTCCATCAAAGTGGCTACTACATTTCCATTCTTAGATATTTGAGACTTTCGGGGATAGATAGTCCGAACGAATTTAAGTGTCTATAATCATAAAATTCCTCCAGCATCACACTAGTAAGGATTTTTATTATATTCTTCCCCAATAAAAGAAACTAAATCTCCTATGTTCTATTTCATTACAATATTCATTATCATAAGAGCAAACCATAAAGTTTACTTATATCTTTGTATCATCCCACACGTTCTTTATTCATGTTTACTCTCACTGCTATTCCTTACAATGCTACATGCATTTTAATATTACTTTTATAGAGCAGATGAAATAAAAACTGATTTACTGTCTTCACCATCAGTTGGATGCCCTTTCAACATGTTGTCCAATTCCTTGGCGAATCTTTCCATGGCTGGAGCTGGCAAACATATTGGTACCAAGGTGGAGTGGGAGGAGCCTACGAAGAGCTGAAACTTCAACGGGTCCAAAGAAAAAGGAACGTTGAACCAGGTTGTCCAATAGCGAGGTGGTAGTGGTAGTGGCTTCCACTTCATCGTACTCGTGATGGGTGAATGTCACTCGTGGCGGGTCTCGAGCATCTAGGAGATGTCTTTCCCAAACGGGTGGGATCGAGGGGGTGGTTACGCCACGTGCCATTTCGCCTACGGCGGACATGAATTGTTTTAGGCCAAAGGCATCAGTCATGACGTGATTGAGACGGGTGGCGAAGACGAAACCCCCGCATTTTAGTCGTGTTACCTATTAATCAATAAACTAATAATTAATTAACAAAATAAAAATAAAAATGAAAAAAATAAAGATGTCCGTGTCTAGATTAAGTCATAATTTGAAAGTTTTTTCTTACTCAAGTACGAATCAAATAGATCATTATTTATAACATAATAAAATATTAAATAATTATATTAATATTTATATATTTTTATAATTAAATTTAAATAAA
>JBBYHM010328644.1:0-18476 GCA_038381775.1 Adansonia rubrostipa
TAACTATTGAGAGTTTATGTATATTAGTTGTAAAATTTTAAATACTTCTTTGAATATTATTATTATTATTATTATTTCAAGTAATGATAATTAGAATCTGATAATTGTACAACAAAATAATAAGATAAATTAAAAAATATGAAAGCCATATTAGATAATAGAATATAAAAAATGAATCAAATATTAAATATTGAATATTAATACTATATTTAATTTAATTAAATATTAAAAATTTAATTTATATTTTATACTTGCTTATGGGTTGGGTTAACTGCAATTTGAAATTTTTAAAATCTCAATCGTATGCCCTTATTTAATGTGCCTAAACCTGTCAGTTCAAGCTAGAATTATTGTTCATCACATTAAATAATTTTTTATTAATATTTACATAGTTTATAATTAAAATCAAATAAAATATATTTTATTTTAATTTAAAATAACTGTTTCGAGTCGGATTGGCCTAGTCTGAAACCAAAATATGAGAACCCAAACCTAGGCCCAATTGGGCCAAATGGATAGCTCAATCCTTAAGCAGGTCTATATATGATAAAATAATAAGTTATCGAATAATAAATCATATCATGAGCTTTGAAAGCATTGTCAGTAAAGTATATCATCAATTTATCATTTTTTAAATTTAATTAGTTAAACTCATTAAATATTTAGAGTTTATGCATACTAGTAGTAAAATTTAAATACTTCTTTGAATATTATTATTATTATTATTATTATTTCAAGTAATGATAATTAGAGTCTGATAATAATATAATAAAGTAATAAGATAAATTAAAAAAATATTAAAGCTATAGATAATACCATATCAAAAATGAAAAAAATCACATGTTAAACTAGCAATTAAACCTGTCCATGAGCTAGACGACCTGTCCATAGGCCAGATAGCCTGTCCAACAAAATAGGCCTGGTACAATTAAGCCAAGGTCTTAGATTTTAAGTTTCAAGTATGCTCGACTTGAAACGATATTTTTTAAAATAAAATAATATATTTTATTTAAATTTAATTATAAAATATGTAAATATTAATATAAACATAACTTTTTAATATTATGAATAATGATTGGTACTTAAATAGGTCAGCCAAGACAAATTCGGCCCTAAGCTTAGAATTCAAAAATTTCTCGGGCCATGAATAGGTGCATAAAACAGAACTAAGATTTTTTTGGGCCAAAAGAGGCCAAATTCGTGCCCGGGCTTAGAATTCAAAATTACGTAAAATTGATTACATTTAACATCAAATAAAAAAATGATGTGAAGTATACTCAAACCCGAACCCGACTCGAACTCGAACCCAAACTAGAATTGGCCTGAACCCGAATTGGCCTGAAACTGAATAGACCCAAACCCGAATTGCCTCGAACCCAAATTGACCCATCTTGAACCTGCCTGAACCCACCCAATTGCCACATCTAAGCCATCACTTCAACTGGACAACCCAAGTTCATAAATGTCTTAAGCTAGATTCCAATTATTTCACAATTCTAAGAAAGTTTTAGAAACCAATTTAGTTGGAACTTTAATAAAGAGATCAACAGTAGTTTTAATGCATCAATCCATTAACTAAGGAGAATATGTATGATCTCTAAATATTACAATACTTTCTTTAGCTCCCTTTTGTAGACTTGTTAGTTTGCTTTTTCCTTAATGCAACTAACTAAAGTGTTAAACTCAAAATTTCAACAACTCCATCTTTGGCAATTCTCCTAAATTTTTATATAGAAATGTAACACAATCATTATACACAACTTTGAAAGAGTTTTCATTTATAGCACATCTTTACTGCCAGAAATCATAGAAATAGTTAACAAACTTATTCTCACAATCAGGATCCATGTTAATGATGAAAAAAATCCAATAGAAAATTTCTCTTTTAAAATTTCAACAATAGAATTTAAAAATTTAAAAACTCTTTTTACCTAAAAAATTTTTAAAATGAAAAGTAAAACCTTTTTTAAGGTTTAAAACAAATCTTGATTTCAAAAATTATCGTAATAATCCTTAGTGATTTCTGTAATAGATGTTCCTCTCAGTTTCTTTTGGTTTCCTTGACTTAATAAAACCTCAAATGATTATAGAAATATAATCCATTAAACATAAATCCAACCACCATATATTATGAGGAACATCACCAAAAAAGGTCAATACAAAAATGAGTTTATCTTTATTTTTTAGTTTTCCTTTTATACTTTAGACAATTTTTCCTTATGTGTCTGAGTTAAAATAAAATGAAGGATTTGATGTCGTTTTCTTTATTGGCATTTTCCTTCTTCACATTTATAAGACATTTGCCTACTTATCATTTTTTACCTTATGTCACTAGGCTAATTGAATCTATTTTATCATTCTTTAATCTCTTTCCTTTTGAACACATATAACTGAAAGTTCATTGATAGATTATTTTCTTTATATGTGTTTCTCATGGTTATACACATGAGGAAAAATTTGAATACGTAAGTAATAAGAAATTTACTTGAAAAAATAAATTTTGGAGACTCAAGTTGAGCAACAAATGTCTCTCAAATCCCATAATGTGCTCATATACAACCTTTAGAATTATTGCACTTTATTCTTGAAAGCTTCCTTATTAGGGTAATAGTCAAAACCTTATTATATTTAACAATCTGGTCTTTAGTGGCTTTGTAGTAATCTTTAACCTTATAATAATTAAGATGAAATCCTAAATTGATTTACTAATATAGGAATGTACATCATCCTTAAATTGTTAGATTACTTCTACTATACATCAAAATTTATTTTCCTTTTGCACACTATATTCGTTGAGGATAAATTGTCCATCCGAAATGCTATATGAAGATCCTTACATGCCAAATAGCTTAATTAACTCCTTTATTAGAGTAATTTTCTTAATCATCGGATAGCATTTAATTCTAGCATCCTTATAAATCACAATAGTAGAAATTACTGCAAAATGCAAGGAATTGTACTTTAATTGAATAAAATACTTTATATTCAAATGTAAATCCACACCTTCCTGTGAGTAGCAGTACATCATGCATATGAATTTACACAACTTTAAAGATAAAACAATAACTTTAAAACACCAAAATTAAATAATCCATACCTATGGGCCTAGAAAAATTTAACTCTAATGTTATATTATTTTATCCTTTAACCATTTTATAAAATTAAATTATCTCCTTGTGGGGCTAAATAATTAATGGTTTAACACTTTATGGATGTCATTTCTGTTTATGTTATTTTAAATAACTACTATTTTATCTAAATCAATTAACTCAAGATACTGTAGCTACTCCTAAATTAATGATTTACAAATTAATAATAACATCCAATATGTATGCATAAAACTTATTGCATATGATAAATAATACTTTATTGATACCATTTTCCTATGTAGTTATTTAAAGGAAACTTTATTTTAAATAGCTACCAATTGTCATCTATATCAATTAACTTAAGATATTGTAGCTACTCTTTAAGCTAGTGATTTAGAACTTTAATAATGACATCCTTAACATATGCAAAATTTTTTATTACATATTAATAATTTAGCGGAATATAATATTAAATCATGTTTACTTATTACAATTATAGCATAAATAATTACATATTATTGTCATCCTCCGTACATAGTTGTTTTAAAAAAACTTTATTTTAAGTAACTACTAATTTAACTAAATCAATCAACTTAAGATGCTACAGCTATTCCCAAGCAATTGATTTAGATTCTTTATATTGACATAATATATGTATACCATAAATAATTGCATACATGATTTAATAACTTAAATATATACCAAATAAATGCATGGCATTAAACTTTATTGATATTTACTGTATGTAGGTATTTAAAGAAAAATTTTTTATTTTAAATAACTACCAATTCATCTAAGTTATGTAACATAAAGTGCTTTGGCTAGTACCAAGCAAGTAATTTAGATCCTTAATAATGACATCAAGTCATTATGTAGTAAAAATTTACATACTACAATAGAATTTCTAATTGTAATACTATAACTGATTTAAAAACTTAACATAGTAAATGACATGCATCTTTAAGCTACATAAAATATGCATAAGATCAGAATGTATTTATTTCATAACTTATGGATATGTACATTTACATTGTAATTCCAACAAAACACTTTATCACATATATATACACTTAACTTTTAGGTTGGGAGTATGAATTTTGGGATACTATTTGGGGAGAGTGCATACGTCAAAATATTCCCAATATGCCAAAATATTTTGTCAGGAAATAAAAGCATAGACTATTTATGCATAAACATATTTATTATTTAATTGAACACCAATATTAAATAATAAATATTTTAAGTGACCTAAAAATCTTTAAAAAATACTAAAAAAATCATAAATCATAAAATATTTAGATTTGGAAAAGCCAAGACCAAAATGGCCTTATGCGTGTGGGCATTGGTTGGGACTTTGTTTTAGCTTTTCTTTTCCTCTAACTAGGTCGAGCAAATTTTTCTGACCCGTTTGGGTTTGCTTTTTGTTTTTGGATAGCTTTTTCATGTTTTTGAACCTTATTTGATGCAATTAACATCACAAAAACATGATTTAGCATGAAATCTACAGAGCCCATGCATCAATTCTTTATAAAATCATGAAAATCATTATCAAACAATCAAAATTTTATGATTTTCACAAGACCCAATTTCAATATATCATAAATTTTCTCATTTTAATCTCTTTTTCTTTGATTCTATGGTTCAATAACGTAGATAAATGATTAATGTATTAAAATCCTATATCAATTTCGGTTTTACAAGAATTAATGAAGAATTTCATGATAAAATTTTAATAGACATAATAGACAAGCAAATTCATGGTACATAAGTGAAATGTATTTTGATACATAAATACAAATTATGAAATTAATCATTGTATGTTAAAAAATTAGTTTTACGCTTTTATTATATTTATTATAACCTATTTATCTTTAATACGAATTTTTTAATCATTTATGCATAAATAATATATGCATGATGAATCTCACTGTATGATCTGAAGAACAAGGCTAGAAAGCCTAGCTCCGATACCACATATAAGATTTTCATTAAGAACATACCTCTAGCAATTGATGGTCAATAATCTAATTTCATTCAAAGTACATAAAGATGAACACTCTGTATAAGCTTTCTAGTCTATTCCTTTCTCTTGATAATTATCTTATGATAGTGCACAGGCAATTTATATTGACTAGATTAGAGACTTATACTAGAAAACTAATTAGAACCGTATCCTACCATCAAGGAGCTGTATTTTAATTTGTTACTAAAGTAGAGTTTAACTCTTACCACTAGAGTAGTTAATTTGAATAGGATTTACCAAATAGTATTACTTCAATATTAATTAAAATATTAATCTTAATCCACTTAATTATTATGTAGGCCACATAAAGCCTAACGTTTCAAACTGTATTTTTTAATTTGTTGCTACATTTATTCAACATTCCAATACTTGATATCATTCATTCCATCCCAATCAAAACAAAATGGTTGTCGGCATGAATTCGGACTCTAAGCTACATAAAAACACGAATGAAGGGAAGAACATGCAAAAAGAAAGAACGAAATTAATAATAATAATAATAATAATAATAATAATAATAATAAACTAAAATGAATGTAGATAAACAAAACTTTGCAGATAAAAATTATTACGCTCTTTTTCTGGAGTACCAAGCCAACTAAAATTGGGTTGGAACTAGACTTACTCATGGGTCGGGCTGGGCCGGATTCCAGCGAGCTTAAGCATGGTACTAATATTAAATATGCTTCCCTAAACCTAGCTCGGCCCGAAACATGGGTCTCGAATTTTGCCCAAGCTCGCCCATATTTATAAATAAACAGTTTAAGCCCGTTTAAACCCGCCCATATTATATTTTGCATAATTTATTTTTTTAAAAATATATTTTTAAATTTAATCTTTATTAATTTAATAATTTTCTTTTATTAAATTTAGAAATATAAATAATTTAACTTAGTTTTTAAAGTTTATACTATAATATTATATATATTGTTTATATGATAAAAATTATACAATACATAAAATATATAATATATAAAATATAATAATAAAATGGGCTAGGTCGAGTGAGCTCGAGTTTTGAAAATTGAACTCAAGGCTCAACCTATTTTTTAATTAAGCCTAATTTTTTAATCCAAGTTATTTTTCCAATCTAATATATTTTTTAAACTTTTTTAAATATTAAACGAATTTTTAAACTTAGACAAATAATTTAACTTTTGAGCAAATCTAATTGAAACCTAAAAAGACCGGTATCCTAGACAAGTTGTTAATTTAATTGGGTGTTTACACATGCATAGAAACCTTTTAAGACCTTAACAAACTTGATCTAAATTGAGCCAACGTACAATTGACAAATATATATATATATATATATATATATTTAATTTGTATTTTGGACTTTTATTGTTGAAAATTATTTAATTTGGACGATATTCACAATTCATCAAGTACTAATCTATCACGTCTCTGCATAAACGTTAAGGTGACGAGACTGCTACTAACTTTATTGTACAAGGCCCACAGTTCCGTCCCTTGTATTTATTGTTTGATTCTAAATTAAAATAAATATTTTGCTACATACGGAATATCAAATGATTTATCACTCGTTTTTGTTGTGGATGAATTAAACACTGGTAACAGGCACTCATGATAATAAATAAGCAGCCCATGAGCTTCCCCTGCTCACCACTCAGGTCATTTTTATACGATTTTTTAAAAAAATTTTTAATTAGTTGAGTTAAAAATTAATTTAAAAATAATTTAATTTTGACATTTAAAAAGAAAAAAATCATTATCATTGTTGATGTTTTCCTTTAAATAAAGCCGCCATCACAGAGACGACCTTCTTTAAATTCCAAAAAAATTTAAGGGAAGCTAACTTATGTATGATTTTTCTTTTTAATATTTTTTAAAAAAATTAATAATTTACTCAATAACTAATTTCTTATAATTAAAAAGAAATTAAAATTTAAATATAATCTTATATTTTCAAGAAAAGGTGTCCATATACTGAACTGGATTAATTCCCGACTCAAAAAAATTTTAGATTTTTTGTTTATGTTCAAATAAACCTAACTCGAATTGATTTGAAAGTCGAATTATTATTTCAATATTAATAAAAACTTTAATAATATTTTTTACGTTAATATTTATATATTTTTATAATTAAATTTAAATAAAAAATATTATGGAATAGTAATATGAACCAACCAGTCAACTTGGCCATAGGATTTTTTTTTTTTTTAATACAGCCTTGGCTTTAAACATAAATTTTCATAATTCTAGTTATAGAAAATATATAAATATTTACATAAAACCATTTTTAAATTTTTATTAATACTTAAATAGTAATTCAAGCTTTCAAGTTGGATGGGGCTTGAAGTACTATTTAAATAGATAATTTTTTTATTATTAATAGTAATAGGGGTCGGGTTAGCCGGATTTGCATTAAGAAATAGGTTTTCTTAATTCAAGTAGGCCCGAGTTATATTACCATTTAATAATAATTTTTATTTAAATTTAATTATAAAAATATAAAAATATTTTTAACTTTTTGTATTAACATTTGAATAGTAATTCGGGTCTTCGAACCAGGTGAGGGACTTCTTTATTTGAGTCTGGATAAGAAATTTAAACTTTTTCGAGCTGCGAATTGGCTCAATTCAACTTATAAACACCTCTATTTGAAATATTGAATTATATTATATTTTTTATTTTCAATTATTTTTTTGATTAAATTATTACAATTCATTTTTTTAATTTTTAAGTTGTGTAATTACCAAAAAAAAAAAATTAAATGGAAAAATTTACTTGGAATTTGAAAGTCGAGGGCCGCTTTTGTTTCTCTTCTTACGCGTTAAAATTGGATGTTTCAAAACATAATTCTTAACTCCAACCATAAAAAAATCCACCAATGAGAGTGCATTTTACTTGTCCAACCGGATAATCAATTGATAGAAATTTTTTTTATTTAACAAAATTTAATGTTTAAAATTTTTAATTAATTTATTATATTTTATTTTAAAAAATATTTTAAAATTATTATATTTCATTATACTTGATATAATAAAATTTTAGTAGCTCATTAATTTTAAAATTTAAGGTTAGCTCCGTTGATAAAATCATTAGTAGTTAACCTTGCAAGCTAAGGCTCAACTCTCTAACATAAATTTCTATATTTTATAAATAAATGGATAATGGATATGAATTCAAATATCTAAATTCATTATCTGTAAAAATAAAATGAATTTTGACATCCAAATACAATATCCGTATAAGTAATGTGGATTTAGATAATAAATATTTGAGGATTTATATTAACATCCGCGTAGAATTTGCTTTAGATAATAATTATTATTTGAATTTGAATATTTTTTGAATATACAATGCCTAAAAAATGGATCGATTAATTATAGATCCAAATAATAACACAATATTTATTCAAGTTTGACTTGACAAATTCAAAAATCCATTTTAATATTTAAATTATATTTCATATTTTATAATTAACTTTAAATATAATTACTTTTAATAATTAAAAAGATTTAGTCAAATCAATTTGAACTCAATCTTAAAATATTATGATGAAAGCCTAACTCAAATATTTAAGCTATTAAAATAAATGAATAATCCAATTTTTGAACAACTGAAATAAAAATCTTAAGCGGTTGAATAATTAATAGATACACGCATGGCAAGCAAACCTCAAATAACAATCATGGAAGGCGGCATCTCTATTGAAACTTGACGGTGAGCTAGAATTAAATGATCAATAGGCAGTTGAAGTAGAATTATTGTTTTAATGCGGTAGATTCATTATTGGCATTTGTTGACATTAAGGTAGAATATCTTAAGATGAATTCTAATTTAAAATAAATATTTTTATGAAAACTTGACTTTTCATTTTTTGACAAAAACCATTTGTGAATTTATTGAAGAAACATTGATGACCATATCTTTCTAGATGATTAAAATACAACAAATTATACAATTCATTCGAAAGAGTCAAATTGATTCATTATTGTAGCAGTAACCAGTTTTGAAAAAATATTTATAAAGCATTTGGTATGATAGAAAGTTCTCATTTTTTTGAAAATTAAATTTTTAATAATTAAATTCTCATATTTGGTATATTATAAAGTGTTGCCTCTCCTGGAAATGTACTTTCTCCTTTGGAATTACTTTTTCACTATTATGGAACTATGATTTCCATGAGGAGAAGTGAGAAATTAATTTTCCAACATTGTTGAAAAAGTAAACAAAAAAAAACTTCAATACAAAATTATCCTTCTTCATATTTAAAAATTAAGAGCAAAAAGTTTTTTTACCTAATACTTTTACTAATTACAAAATTATGAAAATTTAACTAATTTTAAAATTATTTTAAATTACTATATATTAAATTAAATTACATTTTATTTCACATACATGTTATATATTTAAAACTTATTTTTTTATTTTATTTAAAATAAATTGATTATTTTTAAGAATAAACGGAGTAAATGATGAGTTTGCTAATAATAAATTAATGCTTATTAATAATAAATATATTTGAAAAATGTTAAAAAGAAGACAATTTCATTTTATTTAATTAGGATAATCAAAAATTAACACTACAATCCTAGTACAGTATTTAATGAATCAAACATGTTAATATAATCGTCTCAAGATTTTAATAACTTTTTCTCATACCAAACACTGTAATGTTATTTTTCCAGCAATCACATTTCATTAAAATTTTGATATATAAAAAAACACCAAATGCCATCTCATTGTTGCATTTCAATAAAATATCTTAAATGTGAAAAATAATTATGGGTTAATTTTTCTTCAGGATTTGAGTTAATGTGGGCACAACTAAAAAAGGTAGCAGATAAAGGGAGCTTTCAAAAGCATGAAAACATTTAAATTTAGACCGGTACAATTGAGTTCTACTTTTCTTTGATATTGATTGTGTCGTTCCAAAAAAAACCTTTTCATACCAATACAACAATAGTGATATTTCAGAGTTAAAGAATGTTGACGTAGATGATTACTGGTTTTTTAATCCATGTAATGCGTGGGATAACAATCCCTTTTATAATTATGTGTACAATTTTAAGGGTATTTTTATTATTTCATGGTAATTTTTATTTATATTAATGAAAAATATACATATATATTATTATCTATTATATATAATCATACAATAGGAAATATCAAGATTAAGAATCCCAGTATATTTTCATCTTTCAAACTCGCACAAAATACGTCAGTAATATTTTTTTTAATATCAAATTCATTATTCAAGTAGAGAATCACTAGAAATCAATCTTTGGTATCCAAGACCTTGTACTAGTCGTGTTTTCTACTTCCACCTAGTGTATTTTGGATGCCTCGTATTTCTTTTTTTTCATAGTTTAAGTATAAATCTCTACATATTTATACTATTATCTAAGCCTGAACCATCCACTATCGCTTCATATTGGATGTATTGCTGATGATTAAATTGGAACCTTAGCTTCTTCATCGACCTCTATTAACCTTCTTTTCATTATATCTCAAACAAAACATTATGAGTGAAATGCGACATTTGTCTTATCATTTAAAGAATGATTTGGTAAGATTTAAAAATGAATCCCTGGAAACTAGTGATAATCTATATCATATCTAATTCTGTGTCTCTACTAATGAGTTATAGCAATCAGCAAATGACTCTGCCAATGGATTAGAACAGTTAGTATTGGGCACGATAATAGGTTATATAATTAGCATACAGCTCGGGAAATAGGTTATAATAGTTAGCATACAACTTTACTAATGGATTACAATAGTTAGCACACAATCCAGGAATAGATTATAATAGTTACAATATAGCCTCACTAATAAGTTAGAATAGCTAACACACGGCCTCACTAATGGGTTAAAATAGTTAGCAAATGACTAAGCTAACTAGTTATAATAGTTAGCACATGTCTTTGCTAACAAGTTAGAATAGTTAGCACGCAACTTAGCTAATAGGTTAGAATAGTTAACATAGGGCCTACTAATATGTTAAAATAATTAGCATAAAGACTCGCTAATGAGTTATAACAGTTAGCACACTGCCTCACCAATGGATTAGAATGGTTAGCATATAGTCTCGTTAATGGGTTAAAATGGTTAACACATGACCTCACTAATGAGCTAGAATAGTTAGCATATAGCCTCGTTAAAGAGTTACACTAGTTAGCATATGACCTTGCTAGTAGGTTAGGATGTTACCATACAGTATTGCTATCGAAACTTAATTCGATAAATGTGAGGCTATACTTACTGAGCTATGGATCCATCACTCATTTTGCTTTCTGTTTAGTATAGAATTGTGAGAAGTTAGAAGATGAAATTGGGGAGATAACTTTTGGTATTGAATCCTTATTAGCTAATTGGAGATCTTTTGAGGCATAACAATACTTAGTTATTATATTTGATTGACTTGTTTTATTTTATGGAGACAAAAAAGTTAGCCATTTTGAAGATTTTGGGATTTATAGATATTATCACAATGTGTTATTGAAAAACTTTATTTGAATGAGATTTGATTTTCTATGATGTATTAGGTTTAAAAAATTATTTTTTGTTTAAAAATATTTAAATATAAAAAAATTATATTAAAATTTTCATAATTAAATTTAAATAATATTTTAACAAATTAAATAATAATTCAAACTTGATCATACTCGAATCTAAAATATTATATCTTATGTTTTGCCTAATTAAGGTCAAGTTCATCGAGTTAGATAAATAATCTAATTTTTGAACAAGTCTAATTAAAAACAAAATTTGCACAATATTATATTATATCATTATAAATTAATCGAACTGAGTCAAATTCAAACTTCATATTTTTGGTGCAAGACCCTATCCAAAATTTAAATTAACCTCATTTTATTACTTATCAAATCTTAAACAGTTGTTTCAAATTGTTTTGAGCGAACCTTTTGAACTTTTAAGTGATTAGTAAAGCGACTTTTGAAAAACTCTAGGACTAATAGCTTTACAATCATTTTGCAGGAATATATATAATCAAATTTGTAATATTAAATAAAATAATCATAGAGCGGTTATTAAAAAGAAAAAAAAAGTTCTACATAGAATAGCAAAAATATAGAATTCTATACATATTATTTTCATAATATTAAACAACATATAGAATTCCCTTTTTTTTTTGTAGTTTAAGTATAAATTTTGACATAATTATACCATTATCTAAGCCTGAACTATCCACTATCGCTTCATATTGGATGTACTGCTGATGATTAAATTGGAACCTTAGCTTCTTCATCGACCTCTATTCACCCACTTTTCATTATATCTCAAACAAAACATTATGAGTGAAATGTGACATGTCTTATAATTTAAAGGATGATTTGGTAAGATTTAAAAACGAATCCTTGGAAACTAGGATAATCAATATCATATCTAATTTTGTGTCTCTACTAATGGGTTATAGCAATTAGCAACTGACTCTGCTGATTGATTACAACAGTTAGTATTGAGTAAGATAACAGGTTATATAGTTAGCATACAGCTCCAGAAATGGGTTATAATAGTTAGCATATAACTTTACTAACGAATTATAATAGTTAGCACAAAATCCGATAATAGTTTATAATAGTTAGAATATAGCCTCACTAATTAGTGAGAATAGCTAGCACATAACCTCACTAATGGGTTAAAATAGTTAGCAAATGACTCAACTAATTGGTTATAATAGTTAGCACATGTCTTTGCTAACAGGTTAGAATAGTTAGCACGCAGCTTAGCTAATAGGTTAGAGTAGTTAACATAGGGCCTACTAATATGTTAAAATAGTTAGCATAAAGACGCGCTAATGAGTTATAACAGTTAGCACACTGCCTTACCAATGGATTAAAATGGTTAGCATATAGTCTCGTTAATGGGTTAAAATAGTTAACACATGACCTCACTAACGAGTTAGACTAGTTAACATATAGCCTCGTTAAAGAGTTACACTAGTTAGCATATGACCTTGCTGGTAGGTTGGGATGTTACCATACAGTATTGCTATTGAAACTTAATTCGATAGATGTGAGGCTGTACTTACTGAGCTATGGATCACTCACTCCTTTTGCTTTCTATTTACATATGATTTTATGATAAGTTTAGTATAGAATTGTGAGAAGTTAGAAGACTGAATTGGGGAGATTACTTTTGGTATTGAATCCCTATCAGCTAATTGAAGATCTTTTGAGGCATAACAATACTTAGTTATTGTATTTGGTTAACTTTTTTTATTTTATGGAGACCAAAAAGTTAGCCATTTTGAAGAATTTGGGATTTATGGATATTATCATAATGTGTTATTGAAAAGCTCTATTTGAATGAGATTTGATTTGCTATGATATATTGGGTTTAAAAAAATATTTTTTGTTTAAAAATATTTAAATATAAAAAAATTATATTAAAATTTTTATAATTAAATTTAAATAATATTTTAATAAATTAAATAATAATGCAAACTTGGTCATACTTGAATCTAAAATATTATATCTTATATTTTGCCTGATTAAGGTCGAGTTCGTCGAGTTAGATAAATATTCTTGAACAAGTCTAATTAAAAACAAAATATATACAATATTATATTATATCATTATAAATTAATCGAATTGAGTCAAACTCAAACTTTAAATTTTTGGTGCAAGACTCTATCCAAATTTTAAATGAACCTCACTTTATTACCTCTCAAATCTTAAACAATTATTTAAAATTATTTTGTGCGAACCTTTTGAATTTTTAAGTGATTAATAGAGCGACTTTTGAAAAACTCTATAACTAATAGCTATACAATCATTTTGAAGGAATATATGAAATCAAATTTGTAATATTAAACAAAATAAGCATATAGCACTTACTAAAAAAAAGTTCTACATAGAACAACAAACATATAGAATTCCTTACATGTTATTTTCATAATATTAAATGAAATAAGCATTACCAATCAAACTCAGCCTTAAACTCTTACCTAGGAATTATTTAGAGCTCAATCCAAAGCATCTAATACTGTAGATATAGTTCATAAACATGACATCATATAAATAAAACCCTCAAGCACATGTTGAAACTGAATGTTAAGGCAAATGTCATACAGAATTAATGTTTAAGCAGCTTTTTGGCCTCAGCCTGCTGCTAAAACTGAAAATGGCCATTCTTAATTACTTATCAGACCTTCAGCAATGACCGAATTCTTTATGAGTTTAAGAGATTCTCCGAAGTCATCACACAACTGATAGGGGTCAGGAATTATGTCGTCATCAACCGATAACACCATACTGATCTTCTTGGCATAGCTAACGATATGAATTGTCAGCCCCTGTAAAACAAGATAGTTAATTATTCAATTCATCAACGATCAAATTCAACTTATTAGGTTTACCACTTAACTTCCTCACCTTTATCCCATTACAGTAATTGGATTATAAATTTAATTAGTATTAAATAATAGAAGGATTCAAGCCAAGGGTCATTTGTGGGGTAGGGCAGTGTTCCCCTTTTTGAGAGGGTAACTTACCACTGGTTGTCCATATAAAGATGGAGCGATGAAGGTCACTTCATTGCCAAAAATGCTAATTTCGTCTTGAGGTCCTCCCATATTTGAGAACCACATAGTTGTTGATGGAAAAGTAGCCCACTGTCCATGTACAATCAATACTTGTCAAAACATCTAGTTCTTTTGAAATTTTCAGTCTATTTCTTTAGATTTTTAAATCTAAAATAATCAAGCACATGCACGCTATATGTGTTGATGTTGGATTAAAACATTTGTATGTAAATTAATGAACAATTATATCTTACTTTGGTACGATAAAATCTCGCAAAAACCTTGGCCGTAAACAATCTGAATTTGGCTTCAAGAGTAGCTTTTTTTCTATCCATTGTTGCTTTGGCATAACGAACGTAATTCAATGGGTTATCTTCCAATGCAATTCTAAAAGGGAAGAGAACATAACCAATCTTGTTCCCCCACTCGGCCTTGCTGTTCTTCTTCACCATCTCTGCTAAGGCCTATAAATTAATAATATTAAGTAATAAAATTTAGATAAAAAGATAGAAAAAGAAATACCGAAGGAAACTACTAATTTAAGTAATTACATAAATCCCTTGAGATGATCTTAAGTTGATGAAAAGAGTCGCTCTAAGACGAATATTGTTGGGTAGGTTGTTTTCCAATTCTGTTGCTTTTCCATCACTCTTAGCATTGTCTGCCATAACATATACATAATTAATTACGGATCTCAAATTAAATTGCAATATTTTCATGTTATATATGTGTGTGTGTGTGTATATATATATATATATATATATATATATATATTGCAAGTGCAACCTTACCATATTTCCGGTTGAGATACCGGGATAAGCCTGCCTGTGTGACTGCTAGCATCACGTCGTTCACCGTCTACATTAATAATTTGCCCAAGTGGATACACATTCAAGGTTACGCAAATGCCAAATTTTCTTACAAGAATTTGCAAAGAGATTGTCTGATCATAGTAATCAAAATAACTAACCGTGTTGGTAGCATTCTTCACGAATTTGACATCACCAAAACAAAAAGTTCGACGCACAATTCTCCGAGAAGTAAAAGCAACAGTCGGAGGAGCTTTGAGGGGTGTTTGGGTATCCTTCAAGAAATACATTGTTGCCACACACATCCAGATATCAACCAAAGTGTTCCAAGTTAACAACAAAACAGACCAAAATCTCCAAAACCACCCGACGGATTTCGATTTCTTCATTCCTGGAAAAGTTGGTAATGCGTCAGGTTCAGATAGTTTACGAGAGCAAGAGATGAGCAGTGACATGAGAGATGTTCCATCGCCAAGGGAGTGATGAATGCGAATAACCACTGTGGATTCAGCATCACAGGTTTTGAGGTTTAGAATATGGCAATCCCACATTGGAATGGACGCGCGAATTTGGGTCTTGCTAATGTTGGCAACGTAATCTTCAACAAATTTATCTGAGGAAGAGGCCATATCATGATCAACCATGGGCACTATAACATGTTCGTCTATATCTACCTTTGTTTTTACCCATTTCAGCTCCCCGCCATTCTTCTTATCTGCAACCTGAAGTTAAAAATTAATGCCAAAATAATTTGTTTATTTAAATGTGAAACAATTAGGTTTGTGATCAAGCTTAAATTTTTTAAGTTTACAAAGTGAGACCTTTTCATTCATTCATCAATTTACCCATATATATAAATGAATTCGAGTATCAATATGACCTAATTATAAATAATCTTTAAATGCGGTAAATATTTCTTTCCTATCTAAAAAGTAAATGTGACAATTAGATGTGTTTATAACTTGAGTCAGATTTAGTTCAAGCCTGTGTATGATATCAACTTCATATATATTTGTCTATGTCTGTTTTGACTCAAAATATAAGCTTTAAATTTTATCAAAGATCATCCATATTTGTAGATAGGAAATCTAAACTTGTTAGGCTGTTCATTTTATTTTTTAAAAAAATTTAAAAAAATGTTATTTTTATTTAATATTTATTAATTTAAAAAATATATGAATCTAATGAAATCTGCATCAATCATTTAATTTAATTGCTTAAAAATTTTATATTATGCAAATTTTAGTACTAGGCTCCCAGGGCAATAACTATCATAGGAATAATTTGTTAATATTATTAATAATAATATTACTAGGATTAAATCCCCAGAAATGTTTTTATAAAATTAATATATAATTGAAAGTACTCGAAGTGATTTTAAAAGAAAAGAAAAAAAGAAAAAGAAAAAGATATCATAATTTAATATAATAATTTTATGTTATTATAAAATTAAATATTTAAAGACTAAGTATTTATAAATTATATAATCAAAATACATTTAAAAGTCTTAATAATAATAATAATAATAATAATAAAGAGTTTGCCACATTTTAGCTAAACTCCAAACCACCATGAGCTGCCATGCAAAAGAACAATATATGTTATGGCAGATGCGAACTTTATTTATTATTTATTCTCAGTTCTCACCTGCACACAAGAGAAACGAGGATGCTGAAGCAAAGTCTGCACCAAGTTTGCTTTGAAACTTTGTGGATGGATGGGGCTCCTAAACCCCACCATGACGATAATATATACGTTAGATTCAGGTTCATGAAACAAACGAGCCATCGGACTCAAGGGCTCCCCTTCCTTACGACTCTCATCATCATCATTTTCTTTTCTTAACTTGATTTGTTTGAGACCAAGATCGCTTCCTGATCTTAAACAGCCCCCATTCCTATCTTCTTGGTCGACGTTTTGCTTAACATGCATACGTCCAAACTCCATATTAATATAACAAAGGGGAAAAAATAAGCTTTATCTCTCGAGATCTCTATGGTGTTACTTGCTTGGATTGGCATCTATTTATAGAGTTCGAGTCGATAAGAGAGAAAAGAAAGGAAGACAGACTTCAGGGTCAAATTGCAATTATGTTTTTTTAACATACAAACTATTTGATTTGAACACGAGGTGCATCGTTTTCGATTTGATCTTGTTAAATTTTTTATTAAGTTGAATTTGGTGGGATTAAGATTCAATGTTGCTTAAGATTAAAGCCTTATCTTTTAAAGCCCCACACACCCACATTTAGGTATTTGTCATGTTTCACCAGCACGCCACGTTCCTCAGATCCCCAGACTCCGCTTAATCCTTTATCTTCCAATAACTTTTATTTTCAATGAAATTAATATCCCAACCATTGCACGTGTTAACTTTTTAAGTTATCAAAGTCGCTAAAAGTGTTACTTACAAACCATATATCAAGTTAAACTGTTGACCAGACTCAAACTCTGGTATTTGTTAGGGCAGTAATGACATTTCCGAATTATTATTTTGGAAAGGATATCTCCGAATTAATGTCATTTCCGAATTTCTCCCCTATTCAAAAATAACATTAATCTAAAATATTGTCTTATTTTTAAAATAAATTGAATTTTGATACATAGTTATAAAAATGAAAATTTAAACATGAAAGATAAATTAAGGCAGTCTAACATAAATTTAACAATTATTCCAGTAAAAAGGTAAGAATGATTTTATTTGGAAGATTCAAAATTTTTGTATTTTTGAAATTTCTGGTACTGTCTGGTAGTTCAGCGAATTATAAGAGTTTTAAAATGAAACATCCTTAGAATTGTGATTTGAAAAGTATAATCTTGAGTTAAGGATAGTTTCGGAATCTTTTCTCATAACGTAGCAAAAGATCTGAGAATAACCTTAATCTGGGAACATTGCCTCATTCTAGAGTCAATGATTCCAACATAATTAATCTCGCTAAGCATGACATAACTATAAGAGATGATAATTCAAAATGGCCATAATTAATCAAGAGGCATAAACATGCTAATTTAGACCACCATAAAAATTAACAAGTA